>JAGGAP010000235.1:0-47316 GCA_017657235.1 Termitomyces sp. T73sscA | reverse complement strand
TAGGAGCCATGTAAGGCACCACCTGCAGAGTATAAACCATGTCTGGTGATACCAGGCTGCTACATCTTATACATAGTTTAGAAAACAGGTGTCACTATGTATAACAGGTACTTCACATATATGGTATATGGCTGCCAGATATAAGTAACAATATATACTTGAATATCTTGACTAATGTTACATCTGTCAGGGGACTGGTCTCTGAACCATGTCTGACTCTACTCCAAGCTTAGTTCAAGGATGCACCCACTCTTAGCACATCTGAATGACTGCTCAGCCTGCCCTATCCCCTTCTGTCTTCTAGTAGTCAGCCTTAATGAGTCATATGCATGGACCTTACTCAACATTGATTATTATTAGTCATACTCCATTACATACTGGGGCCTGATTAGTTAAGCAGTATTAGTAACTGTACAGCCACCAATGTAGTATATATAGGCAGCCTGTGGATAGAAAATCCCCAGGCTGAACAATAGCAGTATTCTTCTGGCCTACACACTGAACTGACTGTAAGCTCTCTAGCAACATCTGACCACTTGCTTAAGCCCTGCTGGTCTCTTGTCTGACTCTTGCCTGCCTCTGCACCTACTTGACTCCCACTTGTCACCAGTGCTTGCTAGCTCTGTGGAAGGAGTTCCACAGATGTAAGCATCCTCTTACAACATCAGAGTTTGACAGATCCCCAGTCCTGAAAATTCTCTTCCTTACTGAATAACAGGTTGTTTGCCAACCCAGTACCCTATATATTAATTTAATACTTGTAGTATCATTAGGGTCTATTGGACTAGTTACCACTATCTCTTACTATAGACTTTATTTGGCAGGTCATGCACAAAGTTGCTTAGTTCAAATTGCTAGTGTTGTAAAAAAGTAAAGTCAGTATAAAAGCCCTCACACACTAGCCTATATGCAGGTAGCCCAGGTGTACTAGGCTATAGAGTATACCTGGTACTGTCATTTTTTTAGATGTTAACCTCATCTTGTGTCCACTGTTACATGTACAATAATACAAAACAAATGCAAAAATAAAGAATATATTGACAGATGAGCTCATACATGGTACTGGATGCATACATGGTACTAGATGCATACATGGTACTAGATGCATACATGGTACTAGATGCATATATGGATCACAATCCTGGTAACCAAATCTGGCAGATATTGTACTATTTCTGGCCAGATAAGGGTCTAGTGACATATCTAGGCAGACATGGCTAACCACCCAGATTGTAGCCCAGGTATGTGATTGTATTCCATTTCTACTGGGCTATAGGGCATACATGGTACTGTACTTTTTGTAGATGTGATTTGTTCAAACCTGAGAGGTTTTTTGATGAGAGTGGACAGCTTAACCACATCATTACTTTTGGGTTTGGTAGATGGTATAAGGTTTTAAACTAACCACTACCTCAAACTAACCAGGTGTGTTACTAGAATTTGTCCAGACCGCCATATGGCTCGTTCGACAGTAAATTCTCCCTTTGAGCACATAATGATGATTCTTTCCTAGGTTTGGCTTCTCATCTCATCTATTCTAGCTACATTTGACACCTGTAAAAAGGGGGATGAACAATGAAATGAGGTGAACGTGAATGACTCTTATACAAATGGAATCATAAGGTATGCTACCTTGATTCATCCTTTGAATCAGGTTCGAGACACTTGTTTTTCAGTCACAAGCTTCCCTTTCTCTGCTCAATAACACCCCGTTTCAAAGAGGCTTGAAAGTTAATTGTTGAAGCCAATGCTGGGCTTCCATAGCTTTTTGACGCCACTGACCTTATTGGGTTATGTACCTGAGACGATGCAGCGCACGGCATTTCCAAGGTCTACACGTGAATTGGTCTACTTTTACATTATACATTTACCAATGTTCAATATACACAACAATTTATCATGTTTGATTTGATATCAACAGGTTTTGTCAAAGTGAGATTTATATGAGTACATACACAACAACAAAGTTTACTGCTATGCGACAGAATTCTAGGAAGGTCATGGCAGTCAATAGAGGAGGGAAATTAAATGTGAAAAAGCTGAGGCATCTATTCTTCGATCCATATATCTATGTATCTAGAATACCTGGTATGAGAAGTACCTTGCTATCTACTTGGTTGAATTGAAATGTCTACCGTCCATAAGTCACAAAAAGAGCGAATAACAAGATTCCAATGACAAGACCCGCAAACACCGCGATACGTGGTCCAAAGTCCGACCAGAAATTATTGATCGCAAACACAGGCGCGAGGGGTGGATAAAGTGACACCGACACTCTATGGACGCGCCCAGGCTTCGTGTCTCGCGCAACGATGAAAAGCGTCTGCCTGCTCTCATCGTGGAAATATGTGTCCTCTTCGTCGAGCCCCTCTACAATGATCTTTCGACCAACCGTAAGTGAGGACGGGAGGAAAATCTCCGTCTCTAATGATTTCAAATTTATACCTCTACCTGGATGCTCGTCTCCTCCATATCGAGCATCCCCATTCTCACTCCCCATATTCCCCCACTCAAATACAAAAGCACCGGTATTCATCTCATAGTCAAACTTGCCCGGAATTCCGGCGGTTTTGGCAGGGTACGGACGGACGATGGAGGGTAGCATGCGCCCGCCGTTGTCGAGAGACGGCAAGTCCTGTTCGTAGTACAGAAGTGACGGTGGCAAAGCACGTCTGCGACTGAACCAGGAAAAGTTCTCGCCGTTCCAGTCGTCTCCATTGAGGTCCGTGTTGGAAGGGTTGTAAGTCCAGAGACTAAGATTATTACAATTTTACCGGAGGTTTGATAGAGAGAAGAGCAGACGTACGTGAACCCCACGAGAGATCTGTCGAGGGCGGTGATCATTGCGTCCATCATCCTTGTTTGCCAGATAAAGTTTTCTGTGAGTAACGCTTCTTTCTTACTAAACGATGATTGGGACAGCCACCGCCGTATCAGTATATAACGCATCTGGGTTAGCACAATACGTACTTCATATCCATGGGTACACCACATTCGCCGACAATGACGGGACGTTCTCCGAGAGCGTCATGAGCGTGTTCAACGATGTTTCGAATTTGCAGGCCGAAATTCTCTCGTGCGCCGCCCTGGCCCCAATAGAATGCCTTCAGAGGGAACATTCCCTGTCGGAATAAAAAGACAGCTACGTCAACACCTCTGCCATAACAACCAGCCTTGAACTTACCCTAGATAGACCCTGTACGTTGACTGTAAACTCCCCGAAAGCCTTAGCGAACAACGCATTGAGGTCGTACCTAGATGACATTCCGTCAGCGCGGTACTAATTATGGGGATCATATGTGACTACTCACCAATGTGGGGCATACACCATATTCGGCACTCGATGTTCCGGGGTCCAAGTTTTGGGGCAGAACTATCGTTAAGATGATAAACGGGATGGAGATCAAGATTTAAAGCGAAAAGCACACTTCGTTGGGTATAGCTTCCGTGAATATTATCTTCTCAGGAGCCGACGCCCCGCGTACACGCTCTGTCCACTTCTTCAAAAATGGGAAATAAAAATTGGTATACCAATCGATCTGCCCGCAACCGTAAATCGTATGGAAGCCTAACCGAGACAAAATGATTTACACACCTTCTTTCCTGTTGCAGGATCATATTTGAAATAGTTCTCCCTCAGCATAACGCCCTCATTACGTATCCTATCCCAACCCCACACGTCGTGCAGCTCCCAGATGCATTTTCCTTCGGACGGGCCATCAAGCCGCCACACCGACCTCCCATGCGGATTCAGCACGACGGAAGAGGTGCGCCGTGTGGGCATAGGGAAGGAACGTGTCCAAACACCGACAGTAGTGGGGTGTCCTGCACCAAGTTGGAAGGATTCGAAGGCGGTCGCTGAAACATTATTGATTTAGATGAATGAAGGAATGGGATGGTAATAAGCGTACGGCAATATGAGAGGTGGAGATCGGTATTGTAGTCCCACGAGTGGAATGATTGGAGCTCTACATATCCTCTATGTGGTTCATTGAACATCTATTCGAGCGCGTATGAATGTCTGTGCGTGCATCAACGCGAATACCTGACATACCTCAAAACCCAACACACCATCTAGGTCCCCAACAGTTTTAGCGAGACGCTCCGACATTGCAAGGTACGAATCTTGTAAAAACTTCTGTATCGACACAAACTCTCCATTTTTATCCTTCACCTTCACCTTCGGTGCAAACGTATCACCTGCCCAAAACAACGTTCTTAACCATTGTAAGCCAAAGTCATTCAGAAACACGTCACAAAAACTCACGCCATCGTCGCGGCCGCCAACTTGGTATATCCTGTAGGCCATACACCCCTTTCCGACTCCTCATGCCCACCACCCTTGACGCCCAGCAACCACGCCACCCCCGTCTCCTCTAACGCATCGAGATCCAAGCCCGCGAGTTCAAGCGTCCACGCGGGCGCGCCGGATCCACCAGAATAACGTGACCAGACGTCTTGGTGAATAGAAACAAAAGCTGTGAGTCCGTATGAGGGAAGGAGAGACAGGAGTTGACGGATGTAGTTCAGATACTCGAGGTCATAGACGCCCCTTTATTTTAACAGATTAACGTGAAACAGATAGAGTGAAAGAGAGACGCACGGTCCTGCATGTTCGATGGCTTCCCATGTCACAAGAAAACGAACTAGGAGGTTCAATCAGCTTAGCAAAGGCATACGACTGTTGAAACCGTACTGAACGTAAGGCCCCATCTCCTTAAACGTGCAAAATGTTCTGGTGCCTCCTCAAGAGGGAACGGTCTGCCGACAAAGGTCACGGATCCGGCATCTGCAGGGAAGTTATCGTGGTTGTCATTTGTTGGACTGATTTTAACGACGATAAAAGGCAGGGTTAGCTTTGAAGATGAAAGAAAGGGACATTTGATGACGCACGTCTTGGTACATCCCGCCAAATTCACGCCTCGCAACAAACAGACCCGTCCATACGCGTCGACAAAGTGACGACCTTGTATCCGTAGCGATTCTCCCGTTCCTCGTACAGACCAGTCATGCGCGTAAGTTCCAGATGCAGAGCCCGGGCGGTAAGATGCTTCCAGCGAAGGATGGACCTAGAAACGGCACTATTGGCACCATCAAAAACTCGAGAAGACTCGGCGACTGACATCTGGCACAGCGGCATCATTTTTGCTGGATGCACTGTCTATAAGAACAAAGGACGCGTCGAGGTCTGAGGGGGCTGACATAGTGAAAGGGGTATAAGTTGGTCTAAGTGACCAGCAATTAGATTGAAAGAAGTTTCTGTCGGCTATCACCGTGCATGGTGACGTCTGTTCTTTCACACGCTTCAATCGTCCGATCTGATGGTTTTCGACACTTTTTACCGTGCACTTTATCAGCTGAGGGCGACTGGCGGGGCCGCATATTGGCCGCAAAGGCCCAACCTTCAATGAATCCCAGGTATGATCTTCCCAGCCTTACAAAATAGATCTCGATCTACTCCAAGAAAATCAGGGTTATTGCCGTACTTTGAGCGACCCTCCTTCCGATTTCGAACTTTGCACCAGCAGAAAACCTGTACCTATCATCTGATCACAAGTAGACTCCCATTGGCTAGCCTTGTGATGGTCCGAGTCTTTGCCCAACGCGGCATTCAAGCATGACCTAGGAGGCAAGAATATTAGTATGCTCCATGCCATCCATCTGAAGCCATATGTGTAAGACTGTTATCAGCAATTTGCAAGGCGGTGTGACAACAGGACTGTTAACGAGAATATATTGAGGTTTAGTAAGGAATAATGTATCGTACACACCTGTTAATGAGATGAATCAAACTAAGGAAACTATCTATTGGTATTACCGACTACTAGTGGTCATGTGCATATCGTGACCACCCACCCTGGGAAGTGAATAAAATAAGGGGTGTTGTCCCGGTCTGCTACCCATGTGAGTGAGTGAACAGAGCACCCGTACAATAGGCGGCCGTTCTCTTGCATTGTTGTTTTCCTCGCATTCTCTCGTCTTCTCGGAATTCTTGAATGGCCTCGAGCGCATGCTACATGTCGTACTCCTTCAGCCACTTGTCCTCACTTTTGTCGTATCCTTTCCACCACACTAAAAACTCTGTAACCCCACCCCTCATCTTCCTCTCTCTCAGTATGCGCTCTATCTCAACCTTGTCCCTGGTTTCCATCTGGATTGGCAGTGGAGGCTCTTGACATCATCCCAGGATTGTTTCCTCCCATGCTGGCACTAAGCACAAGACATGAAACACATTGTGCATCAACCAGCCATTGGGTAGCTCCAATCTATAGGCAGATGATGAGACCTCTGCACTACCTTGAATGGACAAAGCATTTGAAATCAAGTTTGCTGCTGGGCCTGTCCGAGCATAAGTCTGGATGCTCTAGGTAAACCTGGTCCCCTACCATATAATCTGGTGCCTTGTTGACCAAGGCACCATAGAAGTGCTTCACCCTTTCTGTGGAGAGCTCTAGTAGTGCTCAGAGTTCTGCTTGCACCTCCCTGATCCACTCAAGGTGCTCATCTGCTTTGGAGACCAGCTTCAAGTTGATGGGGTCAATTGAGAAGGTAGGATTATAGGTGTACTCTGCATAGAACAGTGACATTCCAATTGCTGAATTGACGTGATTATTGTATGCAAATTCTGCAAAGGAAAGCCAGTCTGCCCAGTTGTCCTGATAGTAGTCAACAAATGCCCTCAAGTACACTTCCAGCTCCTGATTCACATGCTCCATCTGGCTGTCAGTCTGCAGATGGTTCACTGTTGAGAGGGCTTGCTTGATACTGAGCCTCTCCCACAGGTGCTTGACACAATGTGCCACATGCGGTCCTTGATCTGAAACAACCTTCTTTGGCATACCATGCAAGCACCAGACCCACTCCATAAATGTGTCACACATGGCACAGCATTGTTGGTTGAATGCACACCCAAGAATTGTGCTTGTTTTGTGGACTTGTTATGCACAAGCTGGATTACATCATAGCCTCACAAAACTGGTAGTGGGCTAATATAATCTGTCAAAACATGCTGCTATAGACCATCTGGGACTTTGAGTGGTTGGAGTGGTCTGTATGGTTTCTGTTGTCATAGTTTGATCCTCTGACATGCCTTGCAGCCCTCTACATAGCGTCTCAAATACTCTGACATCCTGGGCCAGTAGTAGTTCCCTGCAACTAGTGCCAACATGTTTGTCTGACCTGGGTGTCTAGCTAGAATGGAGTTATGGTACAGCTGCAGCATCAACATCTTCACTTCCTCATCATTTAGAACATACACCAACTCCAAAAAATGCACCAACCTCCCATTAACTGTGAACTTCTTCAATTGTGATTTTACCAATGCTGGCACTTCATTTAGTTGCCACAATGGCTGCAACTTTGAGTCTTTTAGTGATGCCTCCTTCACCCACTCCAGAATTTATGCATCTGCTACTATTGTCTGCACCACTACTACATGCTGCACTACCTTGACTCCCTACCACATCCAATCTCCACCACTACCTTCCATGCTTGTTGCTGTCCAATCCATTCCTCTGTAAGCACTTGCTGCTCGCTATTATCACAACTATCTACTAGCACTTCATAGTTAGGCCTCTGTGAAAGTCCATCAGTGCCTGCACTCAATCTTCCAGGCCTGTGGTGTATCACAAAGACAAAACAGTTCAAGAAAATACTCCACCTTGCCTAGTGCCTATTTGTTCTGAGCTAACATGAAGTACTCAAGATTTCAATAGTCTAAAAAGACATCAACTGGAAATGAATTCTCCTCCAGGTAAGACTACTACACCTTGAAAGCCTGCACTACCTGGAGCAGTTTCTTATCATGCACATTGTAGTTGCCCTCCACTGGTTGCATTGCCTTAGAGAAAAATGCAACTGGCCTTTACTTACCATCTTCTGCCTTCTGTGACAATACTGCTCCCACTGCAAAATCTAATGTATCTGTTTCCACTTTGAATGCTGCCTTTATACTTGGCATCACCAACACCAGCACCTTCACAAACACTACCTTCAATGCCTCAAATGCACTCAGCTCCTCCACATCTCACCTCCAAATGCAATCTTTTGTTTTCAGCTTCTCTAGTGGCTGGGCTATTGTTGCATAGTCCTTGTAGAAGTTACAGAATCCCAAAACCTGGTTGACCTATTAAACTGTGCATAGTGGAGGCCAATTGGTGACTCTGCCTACCTTAACAAAATCCATCCCAATGCAGCCAGGTGTAATTTTCAAGCCAAGGTAGTTTACCTCCATAGTATTAAACTGACACTTTTTAGTTTGAGCAAGAGATCCACCTCAAGACCTCATGCATATAAGCCTCATGTTGCAACAGGTCCTCAGAGAAAATGATGATATCATCAAGACAGAGGACAACATACACATCAACCAAATTATGAAACAACTCATTTACCATGTGCTGAAATGCTGCTAGTGTGTTGCAAAGGGCAAACTGCATGACTAAAAACTTGAACTGCCCATATCGCATGCAGAATAATATCTTCCACTTGTTGCCTGAGCAGTGTAATAGCCCCACCTCATGTCCAACATTGTGAATACTTTGGCTGCTTTTAGACAATTCAGCAGCTCATTTATAAGGGGAATAGAGTATGCATCTGGTTTGGTGATTTTGTTTAGGGCCCTAAAGTTAACAACAAGGTGCAGCAAGCTATCCTTCTTCTTCACAAAACACCATACTATAGCTCTTTTTTTGTCAATGAATTGGCACAGTGCTCAAAGTCCTGCAGGAGCTGGCTGGTAGAGTTTGCCTGGAGGTGGAAGTTCTATACCTTTAATTAGATCAATACTAAGATTGTGCTGCTTGTGCCAGAGCAGCCTTTCTAAGCATGCCTTGTTGAATACATTCAAGAAGTTATGCAACACTGCTAGAACCAACTCCTTTACTTCCTGCTGCTTTCCTGCTTTGTTTTTCAACACCTTCTCTGCTAGCAATTAAGACACACTGCATGTGACACTAGCATGCAACTCAACTGGTAGCAACTGCAGACTGTTGCTGCTCTACACTGACTCCATATTCTACTGCTGCTCAAAGTGCACACAATCATCCTGCTTGGCATTGTCCTTTTCCTTCACCTCTGCTACCTTCAATGCCTCTATAATACATGCATGTGCTACTGCCACTGCCTCTACTCTCTGCTTCTGCTGAAATCTTGTAATGTGTGTCTAGGCCTGCTTCAAGCCCCAAAAGCATTTTCTTGGCAGCACTTTTGCAAATGCCTGCAGTGTCAGGTGTGACTCATGCTTGTTTCTTGCTGTTAACACATCCATTGAGGCTGTGATAAAATGCTGCTTGCAGTACCCTAACTTGAAATGCACTATTGAGCAATCCCAACAATAGAGGGGTTGTGCTGCCATAGCCAATTGACACCAAAGATGAGGTTATCATCCTCAATATCAGTGATATCAAAAATTAATGTCTCTAAATGCTCACTCAAAACAACTCAAAATGTATCTCATTTGTAATCAACTCCAAGCAAATTTCCAAATTGTTGATCATCTGCAAGCACATCAGACATTTCTTCTGAATTGTTGATACCCTCTGTTTAGCCACAAAATGGGAGTGGATGAAGCAACAGCTGGCACCAGAGTCTACCATCACACAGGTGTCAACCAGCTCAGGCATGGCCAGCATTAGATAGAAGATCTGCAGCATTATTAGAAGCTCAAGCACAGAATACAGTGAGTGCAGGAATCTCATATGGATGACTGCTACACATTATCACTTGCCTTGTCAATGTAGTTTTATGTCTGCTATTGCAACTTGGCTGGCAAATGGGTCTGCAAGTGTTTCAATGCTGTCATTGTTTTTTTTCAACAGGCTAGTATTAGGCCTTGACTTATAGCAGTCACTGCTTTCAATTCTTATTACCCAGGCTACCAACACATTTAGTCCACTTTCCATATTACCCAGTCTAGTCTGTAGTTGTGCTATAAGATCAGTGCAGAGTACCTCAAACACCATCCTTAGAATTTGTCCATCTGGCATAGGAGGTTCCAGGTCTTTGTATTCACTAGGTGGCTCCATTATTAGAGAAAATTTTAGTTTGATTCAAGTGGAAGACTGTTATCAGCAATTTGCAAGGTGGTGCAACAACAAGACTGTTAACAAAAACATATTGAGGTTTAGTAAAGAATAAGTGTCATACACACTTGTTAGCAAGATTAATCATACCAAGAAAACTATCTATTGGTATCATCAACTACTATGATGCAGTAGTCATGTGCATATTGCAACAATATGCAGAGCTGCACATATTAACTGATCAACAAGCTATAAAGGCTGAGAAATTTTTCCTGCATTGTGGCACTTCTTTTTTTACAGCTGTCATCTATTTGATAGATTTAAGACTTCTTTACTATTGTTTTTGACTAGATTTGCATAGTATCTATGCAATTTTAGTCAGTTTTTATTCAAAATCTCAAATGAGAGATTTGAAGCAGTGATAGAGCAACAAAGTAGGTACTTTCAACTTGATGGCATTATAAGCTTGCACAGCCTTTTCACAATATATTTTTAGCAAAAAACTTCTCACAAAACTTGACAATTGGTGATTCATAGTAATACAACCACATATCATGATTAATGTCAAAGACAATCATTCTTCAGCTTTTCATAAGATATAAAAGAAATAAACAAATGCAATAAAGCACAAGTCATAAACATGCTGATCTTCTGACTATTTTTATTTTGATCAGCTTTTTTAGCATTCATAGCCCCAAAAGTTACACTAGCTTAAGCTCAGCTCTAGTCAAAACAATTCACAGTTTGATGCTACTAACTTTGGCTCAGCATGTCTACAGGCTGTATGTTTGTGCCTTCATCTTGTAAAACCAAGCTTGTAATCTATAATATTGCAGGGAAGAGGAAGCTTGATGTTAGAGAATTGCCTCACAATCAATGTATTTTGCTCCTTGGGTACAAAAGCAGACACAAAACTACTAGTAGTGAGTTTTTTTCATTGGCTTTCTGTTCAAAGGATGTTCTAGACATAAGCACATGTTACAGTTTAAGTATGTCTCCATGTGCATATCCACTAAGCTAAGGTATGGAGGTAGTTCCATTGCAGGCCAATCAAGCCTATACAATGTGAGCACAATTGTTGCACACATGGTATTGCTTGTATAAGTAAACATGTTTGTTGGATAGTCTGCAATTGATCATAGAACCATAGCAGGGGACACCATTGATTTATGTCAATTTCAACTACAGATCCAGCCCATTGGAGTTTCTATAAGGTTAAGAAAGTAAGTTTGAATTATGCTGCCAGTCAAAAGCAAAGGAATAAGGCTGTCATATATAGCTGATGATAAAAAGGTGCTCAATCTAGCTATTAGAAATTAGATTGTTGCCCTCTTGTGTGTAGAAGCCCTTTAGTGTGTAGAAGCCCTCTAGTGTGTAAAAGCAAATATTGTAGTTTTTGGAAGTAACTCAATCAAAGCAAGTGGTCATTCTCCCCCCTTCATAATATAAAGCATGAATCAATTAGGTTACCAATGTCTGCAGGTGACAGCATTTGGCAAAAGTGCTAGCACAATTATGACATCAATCCTTTACTTTAACTTTTTGCTATCTCTGCTTGTTTGGAGTGTTTATAGTCTTTTCATTATTTCTTGTTCCAACTCACTCAAGTCTATTTTTGCTCCAAAGCTTGAATCTAGTTCCCAAGCCTTTGCACTAACATTCAATGCCAAATGGTGCAAGATTGACTAGCAGAATTTTGGAGGCAGCATTCTGTTATATGCCAACCTTGCCACTCCAGGAATATCTTTGCCTGCCTCAAGGCTGCAAACACTAGTGATATTTTCCAGGGATTACTTACTTTGCTTGTATTATCTCAGAAAATCTTCCTGTTTGACCCAATGCTCAATAAACTAGATGGGCTGTATTCTAGTATTTCCTTCAGGTGATTTGCAAATGGCCAATTTGCTTATGTTTCTTTTATTACAGAAACAAATCTTAATGAAGGTATATACTAGTTCTGTACTTCTAATTTTATGTACTTACAAGTCTGGTTAGACTTAGAGACCCTCTTTATGCATATTATTATAGTCTGAGCAAAAACTTTGTAACTAAATTTTTCCCCTATTGTATTAGTCCAAAATCTGGAAAACATGACAGACAAGCTCATTGAACTATACCCTGATATATCTTCCCTTGAATCACCCTTCAATATGAGAAATGAGACATTTGGGCCTAATGTAAGGCTTTGACTAGCAGTCTGCAATACAATGCATCAATAGCACTAAAAACAAAATATATATTGTATTAAAGTAAGCTTCTTGTGTTATTCTTGTGCCTTTTTTTATGCTTCCTCACACTATTTGGTGCCTCTCACATTTATTTGTTCAGCACAAACTAGATCCCAGCCCCAGCTGTGGCAGTGCCTTGTTGGTCTCTCTTGCAGGACCTATCCATAAAGATTGTGACTAGGTTCAGTTGGTCAGTGCATTGCTCACTGTAATCTCAGTTTCTAACTTGTGTCTCAGTTGTATGTGCATAAATCCTAAATCCCTCTTTTAGGGTAGTTTTTGTTGTGATGTCCAGGCTGTCTTTGACCTGAATGAATTCCTGTTGGTTCTTTTTGGTTTCTCTCTTGTTGTCTGAAGTATTGGGATCCCACTGATGACTTAGTCTTCCAATGTATTGTTGCACTATAGTACTGCATCTGTGGGAGCTTTTACATCTGTGGAGTCTATCTTCCTTACATGTCATACACATGCAGTTCTTATGGGGCTTGTATCTTATGTTTGCTCTCCTTGTGGCTAGAGTTTGTAGGTCTTGACTTTGTGCATGGTCCATATGCATAGCATATCATTTGAGTCCTTCCATTCATGTTTGATATCTGTAATATCCAGGTGAAACCAAGCTGGCATTTCTCTCTTAAGTTTGTGTTCAAAAATGAGCAGATGAAAAATCACTTTGTGCTTTCTCACTATCCTCACCATTCTTTGTAAAGATTTCAGAAGGGGGGTTCTTTCCTGGCCCTGTGTCTATTTTTGTAGTCTGGAGGAAGAGGACAGAGAGGGCTGTCCTATTACTTCTATGGGCTCTTGCTATCTTATAGTTTATTATTTTGTCTGCAAGGTAAGTCTATCATGGTCTATCTGTATTTATTTTCAGGTATCTCTGAAGCTTTATTAGTTCAATGGCCTTGTTTTTAATCCTCAGATCTAGAACTTTCCTTCTGCCCTGTTCCATTGAGAGTCTGAGTATACATATTTAACCCTACCATTAGCCTGGATTCTGAGTTCCAGATGTAGTCTCTAATATCAATGTGGACTAAATGGATTTTTTGTGTCAATAATTATTTAACTAGAGTGGAGTTCAAATAATAGTTTTGTGAAGGTTTTGTCTAAGAAAAGTATGGTGAAGTCTATTGCTACTGGAGAGAACATAGCAAGGTCTAAAGCATTTCATTGAAGCAATAGCTTCTAGCATTTGTATTCTTCAATCAAAAACAGACTTTATCTTATTTACAAATGTTTGATACCTATGTTTTTAGCCCTAAATCCATTGTATAAGCTATTGCATTACTATCTCTTCCATATTCTTAATGTTGATATTAATTTCTATTCAAAATCAGCCTTTCTAATAGAATCTGTCAATTTATCAACAGCACAACAATGTCATTTGTGTTCAAATAACATGGCCACATTAGTCAGCCACTGCTGGAGTGGCACATTGATTATGTGACCATATTAGTCAGCTACTGCTGTGAGCAGCAAACTGGTGGTATGAGCTCATTTCTGCTACTTGTTAGTGAGTTTTGTAGTACAACCATACCACTGACTTTGTTTTTGCTTATTTCCAGTCATTTTAGTTGGTTTACACACCAATCACATATTTACTGCTCTATTCTGTTTGGCACCAATTGGTGTTGAACAGAGTTTTCATTCATTTATATTCAGTCACCTCATAGTAGATTGCTGATAATCATATCCATTCTGACAATTGAAGGTGACTTCACCAACAATCTTTCTCTACAGTTGCAGACAATCAAATACAAACCAATTTTGGAGAGCTGAGTAATCTGTGAAACCTTTGTTTTATCACAAAAACATGTTATTTAGGCTCTATTAAGCAGAATTCTATGAGCTGATTCTTTGATTTCATAGGTATTGAGATTTTACTCCAAAAAATTGGCAGTCTCTTGAAAAAAAAAAAAAACAAAGAAAAAATCTGCAAAAGTGTGGAATCAATAGCTTTGGATTATCTGAATATGAATCTGTAAAAACATTGGCAAATTCACAAGTAGATCCTCCAAAAGAAATTCAACAAACTTAGATCTTGTTATCACTATTGTGCTTGTCAGTGAAGTGTCAATAATGACAGAAAACAACAGCACAACATTTCTGGGCTCTAAAATCAAAAGCCAGTGGAGAACTCTCATGCTGTTAGCCTCATGGATAATAGATCACATTGATCTGATGATAGAGCTTGGAGTGATAAAAATGATAAACCCACTTGGAAAATGCTCTGGATGAGGAGTTTATTGAAGGATAGCAAGACAGGAGAGAGGAAATTGAGTTTGAGGAAGGAAATAAGGACTGGAAAGATGAGGAACTCACTGAAAAGAATGACTCTTTCTAATAGCCAGCCCAAAGGCCTGTATCAAGTCTTTAAGAAGCACAGCTTCAATGTTGAAAAGAAATGTGCCAAGTATTCTCCAGTCTGTTTCATCAAAAATTGTGACTGTTGTATGGCACAGATTCTCAGCCACAAGAAAGATTTCAAATCAGATCTTGCAGCTTGAGACTTTGATCAAGAGTGGGGGGCATGAATGCATCTTCTTGCCAAAGTTCCACTGTGAATTGAATCTGATTGAAATGGTGTGAATTTTTGTATTATTATAAATATACTGAAACAGAATATTCAAAGTATTGGAGCTGTCAAATACAAATACAAAGAAGTTCCAAAGAATGCTTTTTCTGAAGCAAATAAAGCTGCAGTGAAGTATCTCAGTGCATGTCCAGAGATCATGATTCAACATTTTATTAACCAACCTTGTTGGTTTAAGAGTGCATATTGTATGGGGCTGACCAGTAAAGCATACAGAAGCAGAAACAGCACTGCCAGATTTATCAGCATGCTATGATGTCAATTGAGGCTGTCCTGTATTAGATACAAGTACTCTAGATGGTAAAAAATATGCCTAAAAGTGCCCAAAATTTTGGTGGTCCTGAGATACTCATGGAACAAACTTTGGAGAGGTGTTTTTTGGCATATTTCAATGGTTTGAGTTCAAATCTGAAGTTGGCTTGACCCAAAAAATCTGCAATCTGAAGATATTAAATTTGTTGTCTTTGATTGTTTGCAACTGTAGTTACTGTTTGCCGGAGTGGCAAATCGGTCATGTGATCACACTAGTCCACTTGCAACAAGTTGATCATGTGATAATGGACATAAAATACACATGTGACTGTTCAAGGGGAGACTCGTGTGCCACAACGGCCCATCCCCTTTGATAAGTATGATCTGGCCCCTAGGTCAGTTTTACAAGTTCATTGAGTCATTCTCAGAATGTTCCCGGATCTTCTCGTACCAAATGTAACACTTCCCTCTGATGTACCAGGCGGGTGTTGCCTAAACATGTTTGTGCGTATGTTTTGCAAAATCGCCTCCCTGATCAGTCAGCATTCCTACTTCTCATTTACGTTGATGTCCTCGCTTAGCTTTCCAGAAATTCGCACAATACTTGTCATTCAGTACCTTATCTATCTCCACTTGCACTTGCACTTCCCACATGATACGACTTCAAAGTTTCACACCGTTTCATTGATATTTGCTTCTATGCGTTAATATTGCGCCTTCCGTTTTGTGAAAGCTATAAATATGCTTGACGACGCATATGGTTGCTGCCAAAGAAGCCAATCTCGTTATCAAGAAAATATGCAGATATAACACAAGCCCACAAAAACAGCACACTCGTACTTCTCATGTTTTCTTTCAAGTCTTCCTTAAGCTTTGCCACACTGCTCTCTACATTCTTCCTCTTCTGTGCTTCGACAGCCGCTAGTCCTGCCCTCTCACAACCAGTGGTGACTAGCTTCAAGTCTAGTAAGCAAGATGTAGGTGTACGCTTTGTAAAGAACTCCGGGATCTGCGAGACTACTCCTGGTGTTAATCAACTCTCGGGTTACATTGACGTTGGCACGGATATGTCCTTGGTGGGTCAGAGTTTGCGACCATGAGATACTGCTTTGCTCATGCTTCGTCTAGTGGTTCTGGTTCTTTGAAGCTAGAGAGTCTCCAGAAACGGCTCCATTCACTTTATGGTATGATTAGCCATCTTTTGGGTGTTGAATAGACTGAAATAAACGTATCTCTCGAGGCTGAATGGAGGTCCTGGTTGCTCCTCTATGATTGGACTCTTTCAAGGTATACCGAATAGGCGATTTGATGGAATCGTTTGAGTTTAATGACTTTCGACAGAGAACGGCCCGTGTACTGTTAATGCTGATGGAAAGACAACGACACTGAATCCTTTCAGGTGTGGAACACCTTCCAGTATTTTCATCAGCTAACAGCCTTTTCAGCTGGAATAATGTTAGCAACAGTATGTGTACGCCGTGCAATCGCAGCTTTCTATCTGACGAGTCCTCCGTAGTAATATACATTGACCAACCTGTCGGCACCGGCTTTTCACATGGAATTGACACAGTAAATAGCACGCAATCTGCAGCGCAGCTCGTGTGGCAGACATTCCAGGTCTTATTTGAGAGCTCCGCTTTCGCAGCATATCAGAGCCGAGAGTACGTCGTATAATTGATTCGAGCTAATGCTTAATCTTTCTTATTTCCTTCGACTGGATTTTTTTTAGGTTTATCTTTGCAACTGAAAGCTACGGAGGGCATTACGGCCCCGCTTTTGTGACTTATTTTGATCAGCAGAATGCGTTAATTCAGAGCGGGGCTCTCGTAGGTGAAGAAGTGGTAGTCAGCGCTCTCATGATTAATAAGTAAGTTTTGAGCCCGAAGTTCGTAGCGTTTCCTCATACGACCCTAGTGGCTGGATCGACCCCTTGATTCAGAACAAGGCATATGTCGATTTTGCCGCTAATGCGCCTGGATACGGTGCACTTGTATCTCCTTCGACCATTAAAAAGATGAACAACTCGTTCTTCGCAAACAACGGCTGTCAGGTCCAAGAGGAAGCATGCTACGCTGCGGGCACCGGGGACTCTTCAGACAAGACATGCATCGAGGCGGATGATTTCTGCGTAAGCTGCCTAAATTCACTTTCTTCCAAATTTCCTTTAATTTGACAACAGACTCTGCATCTGTTCGTACCTGCGATCAAAGATCGCGACCCATATGACCTGCGCCAGAATTCGTCAGAGTCGTTTCCTCCTGAGTTTTACGTGAATTACCTGGGCCTGTCGTCTGTCACAAATGCTATAGGTGCAGAGGTGGCCTATGGAGAGTGTCCCGATCCCCCCTTTGAGCTCTTCGCTACGACGGGTGACGTGTGTCCTACTTAATTGTTGTCAGGTGTGATGTTCAATCTGCTTCTTAGGACGCACGAACTTGGCTGCCGCAACTTGCCGCTCTTGCAAATACAGGCCTCAAGATTCTTATCTGGGTATTCGTATTCCTGTTATCGAAATTTATCTGTTGGACTGATGTCCTTTGCTGCTGCTTTAGGCTGGCGATGCTGATATCATGTAAGCGATGGCAAGTTCTTTGTTCTTATACGGCTTACACACCTACTTCAGCTGCAACTGGGTAGGAGTACACGAAGCAATACTGGCAATGGAGTGGTCTGGGAAAACCGCTCTGAACAGCGCAGTGTTTACAAATATGACACTCGACGGGGCTTCTGTTGCAGCCATTAAGAACGTTGGCAACTTTTCCTTTGCGTCAGAAATTTCTTAGATTATCAGCGATCCACACTGAAATTGGCGCGTTTTTAGGCGTGTCTATGCTGCTGGGCATGAAGTTGTCAGTATTCAATACTATTTCAAGTGACTCTTCGCTAACCTTACGTTCGTCCAGGCGGCTTTCCAGCCCGCAGCAGCACTCGAGATGTTTACGCAAGTCATCAACAAGGAACCTCTTCACTCTGTTTGAAGAGTCAGCCCGCAAGACCTACTTAAATTTCAATAGTGTTATGTACGACCTATTCTCTATGGTTGTCACTCATATTGATAACCTTTCAGAGGACTTACATTACATGGTAGCGCAAGACGAGTTGAGACCTCTATGTTTTCTACGACACAGGAATTACCATGGAATAAATAGAACACCTCCTGAATCGAAGTTGAGACTCATGAGAGAGCAACGACTGCTATAGCGAACGCCCGTCGGAGCCTGATAGCAAGAATTTCAGATCTGTTTCTTGATGCGAAAGATTAACTATTACCTACTGCAGCGCCGTTCACGTTTGAGGACTGCGCATCTGTGTTATTGTTGACCCTTCGTGCACTTGCAGTTTATTTCATATGTCTAACGACGTCGTCACAGAGGTAGAAGCAAATCAGGATTGCTCTAGAACGTGTGTTGTGTATGCGAGTGCACTGATGCACTGCTTAATGACCTCGTAACCCACTTGAGTTCCTGGTTTTGCTTCACCATCTGACTTGTTCAGGCATGTGATGCAAGGCGAAGACTCAAAGGGGTATTCCTGATGTTAGCTCCAGACCTTCTTCATTTGAAGAACACTACAAGGAGTGCACAAGCTACAGAAGCAGCGAGCCTGCAGCATATGAGAAATTGAACTTGAGAGAAGGTCGAGGATGTGGCTGAAGAGCAAGAAGGTGGTCTTAAGCTGTCGTGGAAAAAGGCCGATTGACCCATCTAGAAGTATAGCAGGTACCTAGGAAAAGAAAATATCCATAGAATGGATAGAGGAAGATAATGTACGTCTGAAATCCAAGTTGTGGTACCCGAAAGTCGAGAGACCGACGATTGTTATAGACGAAGCGTCGAAGCTTGCTCGTGGATGCTATGGAAGAAACATACTCGAGGGTGACAGGGGTTATGGAATGTCAGCCCAGTTGTAATTCAACTTCGTTTTTAAGAATTGGCCAGTGTTATAGAATATGTGGCCTTGCACGGTGACGAGCCTCATTTGGGTCATGAGAAGTGTGTTTCCAAGGAGGAAATTTGCCACGTGCACATACTAAATCAAGCACATTCCTCATGTATCAGACCTAGCCATGGACTCTGCTCTCAATCATATATCCCCACAGCATTTTCCCGACAAAGGCAAGGGACGTGCGGAGAACCCTACTGAACGGACTCCACTACTCGATGGCCAGTCATCGCCAAGTACCTTGGTTTTCAATGACGATGAAACTGCGACTTCGAGACAAGAGTCCGACCGTCAGCTTCGTTCGAGGTTGACGATGGTCTTCCTTTTATCGTTATGTCTATGTATAGTTGCTTGTGCCTTCTTTGCTATGCTTGCGTGGTCATACGCAGCGGAAGTGTCCAAATTATCTCCAGATGACGTCGTGCGGGATGCTCTTGTACTTCAAGGGCCTGATCGTGTGGACGTGCACAAAATAACATGGTCTGGCGAAATATGGCTCACTGTGAATGCAAGGCTAGGCGTGGATGCAGGCATTGTCGCTGGAGTCAACAGTAAGCCAGGCGATACATTATTGTCGGGGTGGTGGAAGGCCTTTGGGCGATGGGGGATTCAACAGTTGGATAGAATCACTCTGACTCTTTCTACTATCACAATAGCCTCTCGGTCAGACCCCTCCATCATTCTCGCCTCGGTCAGCGCCTCGTCGATGGTTGTACCTCTCGCGGCGAATCCACCAACTGATGCCTCGTGGCTTACTCCTGTTTCAATACCAGTTGTCATACGTCCCAATAATGACACTTCTGCATGGATACAATTCATTCGTGAATCTTGGAGGCAAGGATCAATAGATGTGCAGGCAAATGTAGGCCAGGCCATTGTTCATGGTGGTTCCGAAAATGAAAAGACCTGGAGGACATGGTTTTACCAAAAAATGTCGGATGTGAGGACGTCAATACGCTTTCAGAGTATGTCATTCGTTTCTGTTACTCGCTACCCGAGTTCATTCACTTTCAGTTCCCCTAATACCCGGATTGCCAGCGCCTGGCGACAAAGATCCTTTCCCATCGGTTCATGACCTCGTCACGCTCACAACTTTCCATATAGCAAGCACTTCAAACAATCTTGATATCCGTGCTTTCGCTACTGTAATCAACCCCGTACCGCCTGAGGTCAATACAACGACGCCATCCATCCCGTTCATCGTCTCACTTCCATATACAAATTCTTCTCGGGCCCCAATACCAATCGCATCTGTATCAACTGCACCTTTGATTCTGACACACCCCAACATCACTCTCGAGATCTCAGGGTCAGTTCTACCCTTATCGAACAATGCAGCTCCAGTTCTTTCATCTTTTCTATCTCAATACCTCTCCGGGCAATCCAACACCATTCTCATTTCCACCCCTCTCATCTCCAATCTCACTATTCAAACAATATTCCCACCTCCCAATCCTCCACCGCGCATCCTACGTAACGTCACCATCAAGGACATGAAAATCAAACCCGGCACAACGTTCCTCGCTAGTGGGACCATTTTTGCCCGCATCGTCCTACCTCAAGGCGTCGACGTCGACCTAATTGTATCCCGTGTCTTTCCAGACGTCTTAGTTTTTGACGGGGATGTACCTGACAATGACGGTCCACAACCCGTTCCGCCACCGCTGCCCGATCCGCTACCTGAAGGAGCGTTCGGTCACATCCGGCCGAACAATTGGTTAAAGGCGGCTAGTGCGCGTAATACTTCTGATGATGAGGAGGGGGCGTCCTATCTGGTTACAGCGAAGATCGTTGACGTGCCCATAGAGGTGCTACCTGGTAGGCAGAAGGAGTTCAGTAATTTCGTTAGCAAGGTTCGTTCATACCTCTCAGCATCGCGCGCGTGGACTAATGAATTTATCTCAAAGATTGTGTTTGGTTCCGATGGAGCCAATGCTGGGATACTCGGATCGACGGCTGTGGCTGCGAGAGTCCGCGGTTTGCCATTATCAGGGAACGATGGAGAGATGGAGTTGTCACATCTTCCTTTCAAGGGCAGCGTTCGGCTCGGGAAGAAGAATCTGTTTTCCTCTGGATTTTGATACAGCCATAAACAAGGAAGATTTAAGGCTTAAACGTCAAACGTTAGCATTTCATCTGTATAGAAGACTCCTGTGATTATATCTGTATACATATTTACCAGTTGTACTCTGTCGAATACTGTTCTCAACTGTTCTGTAGTTCTGTAATAACTTAACCCATTATGACTTTGCTTCCCTTTTCTTTTCTCGTGTTGGGCAAGCGGCGCCTTGCTATGATATTCGGTCCAATCCATGCCTCGTGAAATTGATTCTCCGGTAAACAGGTAATGCCGATCTCGAGATGAGGAATGCGGGCTATATAATCTAGCTCATACGCCGAGGTTGTATGTAACACATCTGCTGGAAGAATCTTGAATATCTGATTGTTAATTACCTCTCTGCAAATAGTCACCGCTTGCACTGCTTTATGGATTATCGACGACTTCGAGTCTCAAAGGCCATGGCATAGTATGGAGCAAAGAGCAAGAAAATACTCTCTTCATGGAATAGATTAACTGATCTTATGACTCAATCGATTACGTTTTATTGAGTGCTATCTGAAGCCTTTAGTTCACATGAAACCCAAACTTCAGAGAATCATTGCTGCCTGAAGGCTTGGACTGCTGCTGCATGTAGTGCCTCACGATCACCACTCTCGTCCACCAGAGCACGAAGGAAGCCGCTATTTTTCTGTAGTAGCATATACGGTGCATCGAACTCGACCTGATATTATACGACGTCAATACTAATGGCGAAGTCTGATGTGTACTAAGATGCTTACAATATTCCCAGCGTCGAGGACCATCTAATTGGGGAAAAGGTTATGAAGCTCTAGGTTTGTGGGATAAAGACTCACGATTCGATCAGTATCCATTATAGTCTGCAGACGGTGCGCTACGGTGATAACTGTGACATCTTTACTCAATTTTGTACGCAAAGAAGTCTGAATGATTGTATCTGTTTCATAATCTGCAGTAAAATCTGGTTAGCGAACGAGTGCCAATAGCGCGATCTTAATCAAGGGTTCTCACCAATTGCGGACGTCGCTGGATGTCAAATCGAATAGATGGAATGAGAGCAGGCATGAACAGATATGAAGGTAAAATTGTACCTTCGTCAAGAATCAGCAATTTACTGTCTCTTACCATTGCCCGGGCAAGAGCAATGATCTGGCGCTGTCCAACGGAGAGGTTACTTCCACCACGAGAGATAGCACTGTCGAGGGTGATATGGTCGATACCTTTATCTTGAAGAGAATAAAATCCTGCGTCACGAAGTGCCGCATTCAAAATCACATCGTCTGTTGTGCAGTATGTGTCTTGGCCATTCTGATTGTGGAGAGATCAAAAAGAGAAATACCAAATTGATCAAAAGGGTCTAGGTTCCTGCGCAAAGTTCCGCTCAGGAGCTCAGGCTAGATATATAAATCAGATAATCGTAGACTGAAACATAGGAGAGTACGCACGACTTGTGGTATGATTGTGATTTTCTCTCTCAGTGCTTGTAGATTAATGTCACTTGTACGCAAACCATCGTATAACACATCTCCCTTGGTGAAGATACATCTCAAGAGCGAAAGCGCGAGAGTCGATTTCCCACTGCCCGTGCGACCCACAACTCCAATTCGCTCGCCCGCCTTTACATCAAAGGAAAGACCATGAAGAGCATCAGACCCCTCCGGTGCATATCTCGCTGTAAGGTTTTCGACACGAAGGGCGCCGCTCGAAGGCCAATAAGCAGGTGGCACACCACTTGCTTGAGAGCTCGGTTCACGTTCGATGACCATATATTCCTGTAGTCGTTCAAGGCTGTTCCCTGCCAAAAAAAAAGTACAGGATATGCATCTGCTGTTGGCGGGGCTGAAGGCGGAAGCATACCATTAACCTCAAACATGTTCAAGAATTGCACAAAGCCCAGAACCATACGACCAAACCCTACGGCAAGGGCTGAATGACGCAAAGAGATTATCAAATATAACAGCAAAATATTGGGCAAGAAAAAGGATCGTACCAAGGGTGAATCCAGAGTTGGAGGCTGATACACCGCTACTGTTATAGTAGACATAATATATACCCAAAAGGGCGGCAAAAAATCCACCTAGAGCATCCACTCGTACTGCTATCCACCTAGTTTCAATGAGAATCAGAAACGTGCAATCCTCAGATGACATACATAGCTTACCTAGCAAAATTGCTGAACACACGCGAAGTACGGCTGTAATCGTCAATCAAAGACAAAGACCTTGTCAAAACTGCATTCTGGGCACCGTACGCCCTGATCGAAACTGCGGTAGAAGGAAAAGCTCATTATCACGAGAAAATAAAATGAAAGGACTAACTGATTCCCTCCATAGATGAGCCGAAGTGCGCCATCACAGGCGCCTTGGCCTTGCTCATCTCCCGTTTAACCGAAAGTTGGCTCTTCATATACACATTGCCAACCAAGCCTCCAACAACGAAGATCACTATGGCAAACAGGCTGACAGTGGGAGTATACACCAGGATAGCGAGGAAGCGGATAACGATCGTGAAGAAAAGCTCGAACATGTGCGCGAGAAGCTCGGGTATAACCGTATCCACTACGGTGAAGAACATTGCAGCTTTCAACGAGGAATTGTGGGTATGTATGTCGCTTACCGGCAGAAACGTCCTGTGTAACACGGGTGACGATACGTGATGTAGGCGTCTTGTCAAGCCACCTAGCAGGTCGAGAGAAGGAAAATGTGAGTTAGACGGTTTCAAAGAAGTACGGAAACTTACCTGAACGTCGCACAGAGAACCGTTTCAACTAATTGTTGATGCAAAAATTCAGATGCCCTCAGGGCACCAAGTGTGAATACAGCGACAGCGCCGACGTAAAGTGCAAGCATGAGGCTCATGAGGAAAATATAACCTAACAAGTAGCTGTCACGTACATCTATCAGACACAAACCATAAAGTGAACCAGAATGGCACTCACAAAGACGTGTTTATCTCTTCAGGTGGGTATCTGGAGTATTCCGAGGCCCAGATACCGAGGAGCCACGGCTGCAACACATCAAAAATGCATTCAAGAATAATAGTCACAGTGAAAATTATCCAGAAGAAAGCCCGGTGTTTACCACCCAGTGCAGAAAGATACATCTTCACTGTAGTCCATGTCACCATCACAACGAACTGCGAGAAAAATTATGACTTACAAGATTCCCAGCTAAGATGGCCTTTCCCAGACTCCTCTTCAGCTACGAGCTTCCCCTTTTCCTGTTCACGTTTCGTAGCTTTCTCTTGCTCTTTTTCGTCAGTATCCAAGAGTCTCTGGACCTTATCCTCGATCTCTCTCACACGAGCAATTTCAGCCTCCAACTTCGCGTTCTTCGCTACAACATCTGAGATGGATCCCTGACTCAAAACGCGCCCGTCAGGCCCGAGGGAGACGACAAAGCTGGACATCTGGCCGACCATGGCTACATTATGTGTCTGGAACAACAATACTTCGTCAGTAATTATGATTCTTGGAGAGGATACTGACCACGAGGAGAACAGTTCGACCTTGAACGAGGTCCCCGAGGAGACACTTATTCACAACCCACTTGGCTGTGTGTACATCGAGAGCTGCGAGGACCTAGGTACAATCCATTGATGAGATGAATATCTACGGCACATGACGACATACATCATCGAGAAGCAGGACGTCAGCGGATGAATAAATGGCCCTTGCGAGCGTAAGTCGAGCCTATTAACCCGTCAATTAAAGCCCGACCGCATCGAGTATGAGAAAATTCCGACCTTCTGACCACCGCTAAGTGTGACTCCTTTCTCACCGACTTCAGTAAGATCTCCTGCGTTGAAAAGCTCCAGGTCGCGAGTCAATGCACACTGATATATCACTGACAAAATGCTACTGAGAAATATGGTTATACATAGAACCAACAAACGACGTACCCTTGTCATACCGCTGCTCATCAAACGGAGCCTCGAATAGGATGTTGTCCTTAATTGTAGCATTCAGCACCCACGACTCTTGCGCCGCATATGCTACGCCACCAGCCCGTGGCAGGTTGAACCAGGACCCTGTGCCAGAGGGTTTGAAGTGCATTTCGCCTGGTTTATTGTTTGGGTCACCACATAAGAGGTTAAGCTGATCAGGAGCCGGAACGTGCTTACCAAGAAGTGCCATGAGCAGACTGGTCTTTCCACACCCTGATCCTAACGTATCAGTTTGGCCGCAGTTAAGCCAGGCAAATGAGAGACTTTCCCGTCGGTCCGATAATAAGGTTGAGTCCACCGCGCTTGAAGAGCAACTCATCTTCAATGTTAAGCTTGAAAGAATGTTGTGAGGGCATCAATGTGCTATCTTCGCTGCCTTCTTTTGACCAAGAAAACGTAGCCGCATGGAACCCAATCACATCAGAACGATCTTCAGGGAGGCTATCTTCTTGAATTTGGGTAAACTCATCTAGAAGTTCAGTCTGTAAACAGCATTCACATCAGTTAAGATAAATTGGTGAGAAGAGCGTGAAGGACCTCTTGTAAGAAATCACTGATGCGTTGAAGGGAGATGCCGGCTCTGATGACCATTGGTAGCCAAGTGAAGAACTGGTACATTTTCGAACGGACGAGGTCGAATACTGAGAAACACAAGAATACGAATGTCAGCCACAGTGGAAGGCTTGGTGAAGAGAGTGCCTACGAGTTATGGATGAGAAAACTGTTGCGGCTAATGAAGAAAAAAAGTCGGAGTCAACAGATTACCGTCGAGTGAAGGGAAAAAAGGGTTCCGAACCATTCAGCGGACGTTTCATGACTAGAGCCTATGGAGCATCGGCGTCCTATCTCATATCATGGGAAGCCCAACTTACGTATACGGAGAAGGTAGCACACATCGTCACAGCCGGGATGATAAATCTACTCGCAAGTCCACAGTCAAAGGAGATAACGAAGACCAAGACGAAAAGACTCAACTGGAAAACCAAAGTCATGAGCGAATACATCTTATTCAACCACAACCAATGCAACTCCGTCTTCCGCTTCTCGCCAATCCGCTCAGCCATTTTCTTCTCCCAACCAAACATCTTGATCATTCGGATGACAGTGATGGCTTCAAGGACGGCAGTCAGCCAATATCGCACGAGACATAACAAAGGCGTACGTACTCTCGGTAACGACCTCAACCCTCTCATCTCCCTTTGTCGAAACTTCTTTCGCAGTACCCGAGAACAGCTTTGTGACTTCCACAGAAATGGGCATCATTAACACCATGACCGCGAACCCAACCAACGCGCTAGCGGAGAGTTCATAGTCCAAGCTCATAAAAGGGAGAAAAAAAAAAACGTACCTCCAGCCGAGGATAGTATACAAGAAACCTACACACAATAGCACCGTGAACGGAGCAAAGAAAAACACCTGCATGAACTCCGATCCTCTCGTGATAGCCTGTAAATCCGCCGAAATCAAATTATTCATACGACCCACGAGGTTCTTCGTCGCTTCAGCAGCAGTAACTGATGGAGATTGTTGAGCTGATGAGCCAGGTTCTGTTGTCTTGGGTCCTGATTTGCCCCCAGCAACGATCCGAACGCGCAAAGCATGTTGCAGGATGAGTTGAGTGAGGATGGCCTCAAGGTGTACAGTTCCTCGAGCGAGGACACGTTGGTATTGCTGGCCGATTAGGGTACTAGTGAAAGGTGCTATGCAGAGCTAGGTCGTGTTCAAGGTCATTATGTTAGTCTTTTAATAGAATGGAGTAATGACATACTGTAGCGATCCAGACCCATGGTTTGATGGCAGCTCCTTGTCCTTTAGTCTCGAGATGTTCGAGGAGATGCTTTAGACCGTACGGGTTCGTTAATGTCGACGTGATATTGCAGAGCAAGAGGAACGCCATGACGGCGATTTCCTTGCGGAATATGGTAGCGATGGCGAAGAATATGTGACATTGCGGAGTTGAAGTGACGGATACGCCATTCTCGCTGACATTACGTTTCGCGAAGGGGTCCAGGTGGGGGAATGCAGTGCATACAAGATATTTGGAACGGTCTGAGTCTGCGAGAGATGGAAGATCCGATAGGGATGTACGTGAGGCCTTGTAGGCCTTCCATACTGTAGGATCCATGAAAGAAAATAAAGCTAGAGAGAATAGAGATGCGGTTTGTTCGGGGTTCGGGGGCACGGGGTCCTAGGGAAGGGTCAATTGAACATGAGCAGGAATAAAACATGGATGTTCACCGAAGGATCGAATGGGACATGTCGACGGGGCGTGATGAGAGGTAGAATCACGCCTGTGAAGGTAAGTACACCGATTAACTCCCAGAGCAAGTACGATGGATCCACAGGAGAAAGGGTATAAGTTGCAAGAGGTGCAACATCGCGGATGAAATGTACAGTCCATGATGTTGCCAGAATGAACGACATATGACGCGAAAAGACAGTGGAACGAGGGTATAGGACGGCGAGAAGTGCCAAAACAGTCGTGTATGTCTAAAAACACGCGTCGTAAAAGGTATTTTTACTTGTCGAGTGTAACTCACAAAAGTCAAAAATGGGAAGACAAGCTCTAGGTTTTGCCATCCACCCAACGCGAATATCCTCAACAAGGAAACACGTATCAGTTCAAGATTCCCAATGAGCATAAAAACCTTTGCTCCGAATATCGCACGTCCTCCATGTGCAGCGACATGACCCGCGTTTTCAGATGCGGGAACACTTTTTTCAACAGGCAGCAGGTATTTCGACGGGATAAGAAAGTAAATAAATATGCCTCCTGCTGACGCGATGGAGGCGTAGATCGGAATCGTGTGCTCGTTGTGCCAAGGAATGGCCCAAGCCCAGTTCGGGAACGAAAAGCCCAGTTTGATTTGATTCTGGATGAGAAAGTCGGGAGCCATAACCTACCGATGTGGACACCAATAAACACTATATAAAGGATTCAGGAATAAGCGCAAGCTGTTCATGCGTACAGTCGAGATGTATTGATGGCCCAGGTGAAAGAACACATGGAACATGCCGCTACAGTGATCCGCTCGTCTATTATCTACTTCCGTACTTCCGCCCTTTGAAAGGGAGATACTGTTCTTCGTGTCGTCTTACCCACGAACTAATCTGCTGGACCCAAATCGCCAGAGCACTGGCGGCATGAATTACACTGGTTATATCCAATATTTCTTTGTTTGTTCTTATTTGGATTTACCCGCTATGTCCAAAATTTGACATAACATCATTGGATCTACATAATCACTTTTTCAACAGCCCCGTTGGTTGTACAATCCGAGAAGTTGTTTTATATGTTCAAGCACTCATCAAAAGTAGGTCATCGAGTTAAAAATACAACATAGCGAAAAAAACATTTTGTCTGGAATATACACAAGATTAAAGGAGATGTGTGCTGAGAAGGGGCGTAAAACAGTCAGGATTGTATGTATATAGTGCATATATGATTGAATGTGCCGCTGAACAGAGAGATGTCTGAGTGAATGGAAATTGGCAATACACAACCTCAATATCAACAATTCCGATCAATTATTTGCAGAATGGGAATATGGCATCCATCAAACGGCTGAAAAGCGACTTTGTCACCGTTGGAGCTGACCTGGCTGGAGTACATGAATCAATTTTCTTTTTGACCTCGGGAAGATCAGTGGTGGATGGCATAGCCTTGGTCACTGTGCTTGCAGTAATACTATTAGTGCGATCCACAACAGGAGTAGTAGGTGGAATTGGCGAGGGCTGCTCGTGATTGTCTTTGAACCACTGGTGATTAGGATTAACCTCGGCGTAACACGCAGACGAGTTTTTGGAAACGTGCCTGAATCAGGAAGTGAGCCGAAGCCTTGGGATAACGCTTCTGAGTTTCATAATCAACATAGGTAACACCGAAACGGGTGATATAGCCATCCGCCCTATCGATCAGATAAGTCCGACGAAATTTCAATCGAGAAGGAGTGGATATATACCATTCAAAGTTATCGAGGAAACCTAGAGATTCGGTTTGATGTTGGTGCAAAAAGAAATAAAATAAGACGCACTCCACGGGAAGTAGGACCGGACGTCGACGCCGTCCTCGAAAATGGCCAACATGAGGTTTTTTGTGGCACCCTCAAAGTAGTCGACCCGGTCTTTGTCATCAAGAGCCTGCTCAAGAGGTAATATGTTCTCGTTCTTGACGGCGAAGCCATTTTCAGTAACACTATTTAACTAAGTGAACAAAGGCATCATTATTATGGATAGCGCTCACTATATTGGCGATTTATATTTCTAGTAAAAGGTAAGGAATCAGACCTCTAACTTCTGGTCGGAAGAAAAGCGACAAACCTTCCACAAATAATTGAGCAACTGACAGAAATATTAGACAGGGTGTTTGAGAGAGGGATGACAAAAGAGAGACGTCCACGTACAGCGCGAAAACCTTCGGGGTCTGTCGAAAAGACAAATCAGCACTTTGATCAAATTACAAAGGATGAAGCAGTACAATCTTGTAGCCATGCACAATGCGCTGCATGCCAAGGCGTTAGATAGGTTGAATCAAATATTAGCAGTGGACAAACCTTGTTTCCCAAGCTGCGTGCCATCGGGTCGGGTGAATGTATAATCTACGTTGCCCTGGAATTCGTCATCGCCACCAGCGCCTAAATGTGAAGTGAAGTTCGCAAATGTTTAACACCAAGACGGTTGTTACGCACGAGCAAGGTTTGTGGTATAAGTGTTCATGCCATAAAAATCTGATGATCCTTTTACCAGAGCAAGCTCTTCTGCTGTGAAGGCGGGCTGACGGTTACCAAGGACTTCCCCCATGTAGGACGGGTAATATCCGAGGTAAATCGGATCCTGAGATCATGAGGCAATGAAGCCGAGAGCGATAGGAATACAAAGGGAAAATCGTACCGCGAACCAGCCTGAACGCAGGACGGATAAATATCGGAGCAAGATCATTGATATGATGATGTTTTTCCTGACAAGTCCTATACGCACCAATCGCAAAGTCAAGAGCGTGCTGAGCGGCTTCCACGTCTGAAATAACGCTCACGACATCAGTGAACGTTCGAAAAGTTAAAATGATAGATCGTACTTTCTGGTGAGTTGTCATAGGGCATTTGCCAATCACCATTGAGCGTGATTCCTATTTGACCCTTCTGAATAGGTTTGTAGTACTCCCGGTATAGTTTGACGGCGTGAGCATGTGCAAGGATTAAATGGTGACCAACACTAATTGGGAGTATCTTAGCAAAGATGGAAATTACGAATGAATGAACTTACATCCAAGGTTCCGTAGAGGAGTCGCCTTCTGCTGAACGTGTACGATCACTTGAGCGTCCAGGTGCGAAAACCCCACGCCCGTAACCGAGAATGGCGACACACCATGGTTCGTTGATGGTAAGCCTATTACTGGTTGTAAAAGAAGTCGTGACAGAAAGATAGGTGCCGTACCAGTGCTTTACACGATCTCCAAAGGATTCGAAGCAGACCTAAATGGTCAATGAACGTTTGATGAAATGCATGAATGTTCCCACACACTTTAGTGTAGTTAACGTAGTCTTTGATGATTTCTTCTTTGTTCAACCATCCCCCATATCGGTCATGTAGTGCTTGAGGCAGGTCCCAGTGATAGAGCGTCTGAGGATAGTAAGGAATTAGCTCAGCGGAGTGTAATTGGGCACCAAAAGGACGTACTACGAAGGGTGTGATTCCATGAGAGAGGAGTGCGTCGATGAAGTCCGAATAGAATTTGATTCCGGCCGGGTTTACGGGGTCATTGCGTCCGCCGAGAGGAATGATGCGTGACCATGCGATAGAGAAACGGTAAGCCTTGATACCGTAGTGGGCGAGCAAGGCAATATCCTCCTTCCACAGTCTGTATGAGTCCGTAGCGACATCGCCGTTCTTACCATCCAAAGTCTTGCTGGGAAGTTTCGCGAAATCATCCCAGATCGATCTTCCTCTTCCATCTACCGTGGCAGAGCCTTCAATTTGGAAGGAGGCTAGAATGAGAGCCATACGCATGATGGGAACGTCACGGTGAAAGAGATGTATTAGTCCTCACCAGTAGCGAAACCCCAGAGAAAGTCTTTAGAAAGCTTGTGCGTCGTTGTGGGTGCTGTCATCGAGAAAGTCATCGGCGAAAAGCAGGAAAGCAGAAAAGATTTCGTTGACCTTTTAAATCCGGCAGACCCACAGCAAATACTTCAGCTTCTGAAATTGCAGTCCGAGATTTATCCGCCCTTCGATCTCCCGATTCTCGATTAAGAAGCCGGCTTGTAAAAGTTATACTTCATGGTTTCGTATTCATACGAACTACAGGCATGCTTGCCAGCTTCTCGTCATGGGTCGATGGTACAGAGAAATTTGAGTTTGGATCACTGGCCGGAATTACATGTTCTCACCATCACCACTAAAAATAGAGACGCCACCCTTCGCCACGGGCGACGTCGATGACGATAATGACTTGCAAGCGGAGACATGGGGGATATTTTCCAGTATGCCTTACCAAAATGTACGGATATCAAAATTGACCCTGCCTTGTGCTTCCATGTACTTGCCAACAGTTACGTCATAAAATGGTGTTGTCACGGAGAAATATCGGCCAAGTCAACTGAACATTCTAATGTAGATAGAACTCCGGTTCGTTCAATGGTGAAGAATTAGGACTACCAAAAGGAGTGATTTGAAGTCCTGTTTTTTTTTGGTACTATGTACTTATCCTTTGATAATTTCACAACCCCTGGAGACCTTGATGATTGACGATATGCCATTGGCAACAAGATCCGCACAACTGGACCGGCTCCAACTACATTATAATTGTGTGGGTAGTACATAAGTTATCTTTCACACACATGAACAATCGCCATCCCGTTCAAGCTTGTTTTCGCGGCGGAATACTTAATCAAACACCAAGCGGCCGGCAAAAGCTCGGATGATGTGGAGAAGATGTACATAATGTCAGCCTATACTACAGTCATTTTAATGCTTTAAGCCACGTCAATTAGCATAAGACCATGATGCATGATTGACCCTAGTTATCATGTCACCAGTTATCATGGATCATGTATCGGATATTGTATCCATCTAGTCGCTATGTTTGTGATGCATTAGACCAAGCTATTAAATAAAACTCATCAGGTGATGCATACTGTCATGTGTTTGGAGATGAAATTCTCAGCCATTTTATTGGAACTCTATTCCTTGAACATAAACATTGTATTTTCTATTCAATTGTATTACAAGTACCTTTACAATATTTTTATGATTTTTGACAAAAACATTCAAATAAAAAAAATTTTGGAATCAATTGGATGATTTTTACTGTGTTTTTTATGTTGTTTTGCAAAAGAACATGGTTTCTTGCACCCAGTATCTCAGACATTGCTGGCTTGCATTGAGGTGCATACATTTGGAAGATCTAATGGAAAAATGTATTGATACTATAATATAAGATATGTGTGGGTCTAGAACAATGAAAGATTGGGATATAGTTGAGTAAGATAAGGGTAGTTTAGAAAAGAGGAGTGTATAGCAGGAGGGGAGGGGTGAGGCAAGGGTTGGCTGCATGGAAGGTGATGATGTTGTAATAGCAGCTGTAGTCCAGTGTCTTCATTGATCAGTGTGGGTTGTTTGTATGGCTGCTTGAATAATTCTGAAAATTGTAGCTTGTCCTTCATCTCTGAGTGCTCATTGAACTTGTTTTTCATGTCCTGCTGTAAGTCAGCTCTGTATCTTTAAGAGACAGGCAGAGAACTGATGCAAAATCATGCAGCTCAGTCTTGTTCTTTGACACTGACACCAATGGATCCAGTAAACACCATTTGCATATCCATTGTTGTTTGTCAAATCAAATTCTCCTTCTTTGCCTTTTTTTCTAACCTTCTTTCTCCTCTCATTACATCTAGCCCATTCTACTTGTGCCTCCCATAATCCTTCAATCAAAGTCATGACATGAGCAGAAGTATTAATCCTTCAACCCTGCTTGGCCTGCTTCTCTGCATGATGATTTATTTGATTATAAAGAATGGCAATCTTTTGCATCCCAAAAATTACAATGACTTCTGCAGATTTACATTGTACTTACACAAGCTGAAGTTTGGCTTAAAGAGCAGAAAATTGGTCCTTAAGCTCATAACACTGTTGGTTGGTTGACATTGATTTTGAGATGGAGGATATGTAGGGTGTGACAAAGAATAAGCCTATAACATAGGTTGTGTCCATTAGTGAGAACTGAAATGAGAGTCATGATGAACCTTTGTTGAAGTGTTTGAATAAATTGTTTTGCATGATGTTGATTTGAGGGCTTCATTAGCAAAATCAGAAAGTCAATACAAGTTCTCATAAGAATTATAATGTACATAATTCTACATATACTTACATCATTTCTGCAAAACTTACTGATAGCTTATAAGTTAATATTTTTTGCCAATGCACACCTTCTAATGAACATTGGCAATGATCCTAGCATGATGCACTATTATAAGCCTCATCTTGGCTTATAATTTGAAATCTTGCTGCTCAATATTCTACCTGGTATATAGTAATTACATGGATTACATATGGTACACTTCAAATAATTATAATCTCAGTGGTATTTGAGGCATTTCCAGCATTTTATAAACAGTTAATAAACAGTTATTCTCACAGTGTACATGACATTATATCAATATTGATTAGTTGTACATCTATTCTAGTCCAAGTCCAATCTCTGAGCTTTATCAAACACTAAATAACTATGATCCACATCTTGAATAAATTGCTTTTTTGCTCAAAATGCATGCTTGGCTGCAGATTGCTAGCACATAAGTTCAAAATGAAATAGTTCTGTGAGTGTTGTTGATACTGATGCAGGTGTTTATGGGTTAAATTTGCCAAAGATCTCACTGTTGGAGAATTTGTTAGATTGACAAACATGCCACTGAAAACATAGACATACTAGCTGAAGGTGCATTGATGAGCCCCTCATTTGGCTCAGTGCATTTTTAGGCTAAATACTCACTACTTGTGCTAGGCTCTATTGGCAAGACTTCACTGAATCTTCTACCAACCCTGCTTTCCACACCATTGTCCTTCAGTACTGCCCAGCACAACTCCTGCAAGTCACATGATGATTTCCACACACCAGCCAGACTTACTGACTGTGCTCCAATATTTACAGACACCTACATTCAACTAACCCTTCAGTTCACTAATGACTTCAGCCTCTCCTACAGATGCAATGCATACCAGTCACATACTATATCACATGATTTATCAACATGTGCTGCCTCAGCTTGATGGCTACAAATGGCTCTCCTTTTCTTTTCTTTCTTAATAACAACATGTAATCAATAGCTAGCACTCTCTGCTACCCATGATATGCTAAGTAGTAATTTAGTATCCACATATTTCATGACTCACTCACAAGACTGACACCTTACACAATCCCTAGTGGCAAGCCTCTGGCTCACTGCCCACATGACCTCACATGACTTTATTTACTACACTTATAGTATTCTTGATGGATTCTTCTTTATATTTCTCTTAGTAGTGACCATTAGTGTTGTTAGTGACTCTTTTTATAGGTTGCCATGTTCTACACTCTGACACTTCAGATCTCTCAAGAACTCTCACTCCACTAAAGTGTCAGGAGACCAGTCTCCAGACTGTGTCCAACACTATTCCAAGCTTAGTTCAATGATGTGCCCACTCCTAGCACTTTTAAATAATTGCTTGGCCTGCTTTATCCTCTTCTATCTTCTAGTAGTCAGCCTTGATGAGTCATATGCATAGACCTTACTCAGCATTGATTATTTAGTCATACTCCATTACATACTAGGGCCTGATGATGAACCCAAAATTAAGCTAAGTGCTGTCTGAGTAGGCGGTGACTTAACCTTTTGGATAAATAGTTTTGCAAGAGTCCCAGACAAGTCCCAGAAACTTGCTGTGAAATTTGAAGCCTGTTGGGTATAAACAAGCTATGAACTATCAGTTGCCAAGAGATTAGTGTAGCAAGGGAAAAGAAGTGCTTAGCTATATGAAGCTGCCAAGTCCTAGCCATAGATGCTAGGTGCAAGGTTTGTAGGCAAAGCACCAAAGCATTGGCAATGTAAGACTAGAGGTGCCCAAATGGCACTGCAAGAGCTAAGAGAAGAGGCACTAAGGGATGAGCACCCAGAAGCACTAAGAGATGAGCACCAGAAAAAAGAAGCATTAAAACAACTTAGAGGTGTAAAGTTGCTTAGAGATCTGAACTCTAGTGAAGATAATTGTGGGCAGAAATTTGTACAATTTTGTCTATCTGTAATACTGACAAAAAGTAAAGTATTTATATAGTAAAAACAGAAAATTTGTCAAAGTTGCCAAAGGCCTAGGCAATGCTTAGAGGTAATATACAGAGAAAAAGGTAAGTAAGAGACCATGAATTATACCAAAAACATTGAAATGAATGATCTAAAAGTGGAAGGGTTGGCAAGTTTTTGCCAACTGTTGATAGACCAAGTCATCTGTCTCATGGAGAAATACCATCAGACTTATGTTGCCAGAGGTCCAGTAAAATGTTAGTAAAAGGCTGAAACAACTGATGTTTCTAAGCTGTCTATCAGTTGAATTGGAGCTTCCATTGTTCCATTATCCATCAATTTGGACATATTAGAAATAGTAGAAAGTGTGGGCATGGGAGGCTGCTGACAACTTGTCAGGAGGGGTAGGCAGCCTAGCAAGATGTGCAGCAAGGCAGGTTGGATCATGTATTTTAGCTTGCAGTTTTAGTGGAATATTTCAAGGAGTGTCTTCCAGTAGTTTTACTATAGTTGTCAAAACAGGGAGTACAGCTAGCAAGTCATACTATGTCCCAGTGCCAAGGCTCTGTAGGGTGCCTTATATGTGCTGAACTAAGTAGGGGCTCATCAACATTGATGAGCCTTTTAAAGATTCTTATGCAGAAAGGGCCAAGAATTGAGGATAGTTCTCATCTTGAGGATTTGTTAATATTTTTAGTCCTTCTTTATTGACTTCTACCAGCTAGCAATACACTAATTAACAGCCTACCAACAAGTCATGTGAACAAGTCACATGCTCCCACCCTTGCTGCTCATCATCTCCAACAGCCTGCAGACAAAGTCTACCTCTCATGTGTTAAAGTCACATGACAAATCATGTGCTGAGTCATGATACTCCTGCTTTGTTGCCTACCCCTTCTGCTAGACAGCAGGCAGCGTTCCACATTAACAGCTTCCACCATCTTTGATATGTCAAAGCTAGCATTTAATAGAAGCTAGAAGCCTTGATTGAATTGATAGCCTATATTATTTATGCCACTCTTGCTATCTGATAGACAGCTTGAAAACATCAATTGTTTTAGAGTTTGCCAATCCCTTGCTTAGCCCCTTCTTGGTGATATTTCTCTGATGACATTTTGCTATGACAGCCATTTTAGTTGATTAATAATTGGCAAAGGCTTGCCAACCCTTCCATTTTTGGGCTTCTTTCATGTCAATGTTTTTGGTATAATTCATGGTTTCCTTTCTACTTTTGCTTCATATATTACCTCTAACCATTGCCTATGCCCTTGGCAACTTTGACAAGTTTGCTATCTTTATTTTGTATAAATACTTTACTTTTTATTAGTATTAGACACAGAAGAAATCATACTCACTTCTGCCCACAACTGTTTTCACCAGAGTTCAGATCTCTAAGCAACTTTGCTCCTCCAAGTTGTCTAGCATTTCTCTTTTTCTTTTGGCATTCATCTCTTAGCATCTTTTTTCTTAGCTTGCGCAATGCTATACAAGCACCTCTAGCCTTATATTGCCAAAGCTTTGGCACCTCACCCATGAACTTTTGCATCTAGCACCTATAGCTAGGATTTAGTAGCTCTGTGCAGCTAAGCACCTCCCTTTTCTTGCTGCTAGACCTTAGTGTTTCTTGCTGACTTCTTTTGGCAACTGACAGTTCATAGCTTGTTTATATCCAACAGGCTTTAAATTTTAGAGCAAGTTTCTGGAACCTGTCCAGGACTCTTGCAAAACTACTTGCCCAAAAAGTTAAGTTGCAACCTACCCAGACTGTGCTTAACTTAATTTTGAGTTTATCAATGTGATGCATCATATGACCTTGGTGGGTGAGAAATAGACTTTGTTCCCAGGCTCTTGGAGACATTGAGTGGCAAGGCAGGAGAGGTGCGGCAAGGGCAGAGACATGCGACTTGGACATGTGACTTATTGGTGGTCTGTTGATTAGCATATTGATAGCTGATAAAAGTTGATAAGAGAGAACTAAAAATTATTGCTAAGTTTCTAAGGTAAGAACTATCCTGAGTTTGTAGCTCAGAGCAGCATTAAATGCAGGCCAATCAGCAGCACAAAAATCATAAGAAGAGAGGGAGGAAAAGCAGAGAATAGGCAGCTCAACAAGAGTGATGATAGAAAGATGGTTAGTAAGTGAGGGATGCAAAGAAACATCCACATCACATAATATAGCTGAGTTGACTGCAGAATGAGTCCTCTGGATGTTGTTAGAGCAAGTACACCTATTAGCTGTGGTCTGAAGAATTGGAATTCCTAGGGTGAGGACTAGTTCCATATTGTATATGGCCAGCAAATCAAGGAGAGGCTGGATAAACTTTCTTAAGGAGTAGAGGTAGTAGTTGTCAATAGGCTCCCAAAGTAGGTGATGGCAGTTGAAGTTACTCAGCCAAAACATGTGGTCAGAAGAAGAGGAACAAGCAATATGAAAAGAAGAAGAAAGAAAAGAAGAAAGTGAGAAGAGTACTTTGTTAGAGGTGCAGTTGTTGTGAATGTTGAACAAGAGATATAGAAGAGAGACAGCTGTGATGTCTGTTGAAGGAATTGTGAGTTGAGTAAATGCATCTGTGGAGATGTTTGTGTTGATCAAAAAAAAAATTGCATAGGAGTAAGAGCTGCCATTGAGTAGATGACTCTTCAATACCTGTTGGCTTTGGTGTTGCCCACATGGTTAAGGTATGATTCTTAAATTGCAAGGATATCTCAGTGGTCTGGATTAGCAGTGGCCAAAACCTCTGCTTGCATAGTATCCAATTTGCAGGTGTTTTATTGCCAGATGCATAGCTTACTGGGTGCTCTAGTACAGCAATGGTTTATTATTTGGTAGAAGCAGCAGATGGGTCACCATGCTCAAAGCCTTGAGTCCTTGCATGGGAGGTGAAGCCAAAGTCATTTAAATTCTCCATGCAGCTAGGGGCTTGGAAGCTTGCTGGCATTTGTTGAGACAATTGGCAGGCTCTAAGTGCTGCAGCAGCAAAAGTGGGCCCATCAATAGTAGAGCAAGTGGGTGGGTGAACTTACAAGCTTCTTTCAAAAGTTGGCATAAAAGAGCTACTACCCAGGTGCAGGAGTTATTTATTAGAAAAAGTGGTGATAAATGCAAAATTAAGCTAAGTGCTGTTTAGGTAGGTGGCAATTTAACCTTTTGGGCAAGTAGTTTTGCAAGAGTTCTGGACAAGTCTCAGAAAACTTGCTATAAAATTTGAAGCCTGTTGGATGTAAACAAGCTATAAACTGTCAGTTGCCAAGAGATGTCAGCAAGAAACTCTAAGATAAATCAGCAAGAGAAGGAAAAGTGCTTAGCTACACAGAGCTACTAAATCCTAGCCATAGGTGTTAGGTGCAAAGGTTGGTAAGCAAGATGCCAAGGCATTGGCAATATAAGACTAGAGGTGCTCAAATAGCACTGTGCAGGCTAAGAAAAGAGGTACTAAGAAACAAGTGCCAAGAGAAAAAGATGTTAAAATGACTTGAAGGAGAAAAAGTCGCTTAGAGTTCTGAACTCTGATAAAGATAGTTGTGGGCAGAAATGTATACAATTTCTTCTATATCTAATACTGACAAAAAATAAAGTATTTATACAAATCAAAAACAGCAAATTTGTCAATATTGTTAAGAGCATAGGCAATAGTTAGAAATAATATATGAGGAAAATGTGGGTAGGGAACTGTGAATTATACTAAAATTATAAAAATGAAAGAAGTCTAAAAATGGAAGAGTTGGCAAGTACTTGCTGACTATTAATCAAACAAGCTGGCTGTTACAGAGGAATGTTATCAGAGAATTATTGCCAAGAAAATGCTAAGCAAGGCATCAGCAAATGCCAAAACAAATGATGTTTCCAAGCTGTCTATCAGTCAGCAAGTGATACAGGCTGTTAATCCAATTGAGGCTTCTAGCATTTTATCAAATGCCAGTTTTGACACATCAAAAATGGTAGAAGCTGCTAATGTGGGAGGCTGTCTATCATCTGGCAGGAGAAGCGGGCAACATAGCAAGAGTATTGTGACTCAGCACATGATGCATCATGTGATCTTGATATGTGGAAAGTAGACTTTGTTTGCAGGCTGTTGAAGACAATGAGCAGTGGCAAGGTGGAGGAGGGGTTACAAGAGATGGGGGCATGCCTTGATCATGTGACTTATTGGTAGGCTGTTAATTAGCGTATTGCTGGCTAGCAGAAGTTGATAAGAAAGGACTCAAAAATGTCACTAAGTTTTTGAAGTAAGAGCTATCCTGAAGCTGTGGCCCTTTTTGCATAAGAAACTGTGAGAGGCACATCAGCAGCATGCAACTTTTAGGGAGTCAAGCATCTAAGTCAGCACACTAGCTTATAAAGGCAGGACAGCTGCAGTCAAAGCTTGTATGAGAAGAGTCTGGGCTGCATGTCGCAAACCTGATTTTAACTGACTTGCAAGAGGTGGCTGAGTAGTTATTGCCTGCACAGTGTGAGCAACACTTGCTAACTTTACAGTCTCTCTGCATGTGGCCAAACTTCTGACAATTTCCACATTGGAGGGGTTCACAAATATTTTTGCAAATTAAAACTTAGCAGCCTCTGATGAAGATTTGATGTTCAATGAGTGCATTAGCAGATTCTACATTGTTGCAGATAATTTTGAGATATGCAACTATTTGTTTTAGAATTTTCATGTCAGGATGCTTGAGCCATTGAGCCAATGAGATTGAATTTACGTCTAGGCCATTTTCTAGTTTAATAGCTGGAGGCAGGTGAAGTCTTCAGAGTCAAATGAGCTGACACATAAAACAAAGCAGGCAATCATGCTGTATGCTTTGTTGATGACCTCTATATTTTGGCCAAAAACAGTGTCAAAAAGATGCTATTCAATGACTGCTTGAAGGCAGAATTTGGTGGCAGAATCAGCAGTATCAAATTCAGCTAGGAATACACTGCCACAAATGACCCTCAGTCCTATGGCATGCATGTGTGAGGTCTCCAGCATTAGTTCTCCATCTTCAGATTTGCATGGCCTCAATACCTTTGCATTGAGTTGCTTGAGGAGCTTATTAAGCTCATCATGCAGTTTTAAAGTGTCTAAGGCTGTGAAGTCTTTGGGGGCTATAGAGTCATGAGGGTTGAGCTGAATGAAGACAGTGCAAGCATCTTGCAGGATATGCTGCTAGACCTGTGCAATATTAGCAAGTGACAGCGAGTGATTGGCCAAGCTCTACATATGATGAAAAAGAGGATCAGGCTTGGAGGTGGCCTTGGGAATTGCAGCTTATAAGATGAAGGCATCTGTTGGCATAGATGGAGGGGGGCTCGCAAGTTTAGACACTAATGTGTTTAGCAAAGAGATTCCCTCCAACTTTTCTGAGGTTGCCTTCAGTTCAAGAGTTGATTTAGTGTGCTTTGAGTTGCTAGCAGCAATGAAGTCAACTGATGTGCCCAGTTTTTTTATAAGCCTGTTGATGCAGCTTGCTATTTTGGATGTGACTGCCTTGGCTAGAGAGTCAGAAACATGGTCAGTTATGTTAGTGTCAAGAATGAAGGCAACAGCTAGAGCTGCTTGTTTGAGATTCTCAAGCTTGGAGGAGATGATAGCAGTGATCAGAATGTTAACAAGTTTGGTGTAGTTATAGAGCTCTGTTACCAGAATCCATCCCTTTATTTCTAGCCATTTGTGTATGTCATTTACTAATTTGATTGGCCCTGCATCAATTGCCATCAAGGACTTCAAGTTGGAGTGGGTGGGGAGTAGACAAGAGGAGTCCAGGTTCAGACTGGCTGAGACTGCTAGATTGATGGCAATCAGATAGTTTGGGGCCAAGAGTCATCAAAAACAAGCCAGAAAGCATAGACAATGGAGGAGAGAAAAGCTTAAGAGGTGCTCAAATGCCAAGGAGGAGTCTGAGAAGAAAAAATGAAGTTTATACACTAACTATGGTCATTGCAGATGTAGAACCCTAAACAGAATGATGAGAGTATAAGATCAAGAAGCACTCTTATCTTACCATCTATGTTTCTAGCAACTGCAGCTAGGCTCTCAAGCTAAGCTAAGACTTTATTCTTCACTACTCCCTCTTTTTGTCGCTGCTTGCTGCTACTGCTTGCTGCCTCACTTTGCTGATTTTTCTGCTACTTTAGACCTCAACTTTTTGCACTAGTTGCTGAAACTTGCCTGAAACCCCCCTACACTTTGCAAGCCCAACATAAAACAAGATTAAGTGCAGCCTACTCAGACACCATTTAACTAAATTTTGGGCACATCAAATTGGAGCCCACTGCAAGGGTTTTATTAAGACAGAATTCTGCCAGCTACTTGTGCTGCTACCAGGTGTTGCCTCTTGCTGCTGCTTGAAGGCCCTGCTATCTCTCAGACAAACCTCATAACTCTCCTAGACTGCCTAGTGCCTTGCTATGCAACCTTAAAGAAGAACTAGATAGTACACATAGCAATCTAACCATTGACAACATTCTGCACTTGTTTTTATAGACTACAAATTACCACCTTACTACCTTGCCTACTTGCTGCTCTATGAAGTCTAGAACTTAATGCCTGTACTGCTTAAAGAGCTATTTTATATATCACTGCTTCCTAGCCTCAAAAACTCTCTTATAGCCACTCTTGTCAACCTGCTGCTAATAAATCATGCTCAGTGCATGCTACTTTGCAACCACTTTTTAGAATGAGTCAAAACCCATAAACTCTCCCAATATTATCAAATGATATTATAAATTTTGCAAGTTATTTGATACCACTCTGATATTATAAATACTAGGTTACTTCAAGTGGTACTATATTATCTTGACTTTACTAGGCCATATAACACCAATGCTACAATTACTCTACATAACTAGAACATTGCAAACCACATCTCAGAATGTTTGAAAATTATTTTCCAAGCTGATACTGCTTTTTAAATCTATTCTTTAATCAATGAGCCTAGACTATAAAACAACCATATATTCTCAATTAAACATGATTTAATTTATATTTGAGTATATAAAGGTGAAAAATTTAAAACATTTCTCTAGAATGTACTACATATCTTAGATATATTTGTTTTGACAATCAAATTCTAAGTACCAGGATATTTAATTTTTTGACTTCATAGTTGACTTTCCAGCCTCAAAATAAAAGAATAGTTAAGAGACCTAGATAGTATATATAGTCAATAGATCAATATATATAGAGCTTGTGTTCAAATATTTTAGTGGACTTCTTAGTCCAGTGGTTCAAAGTATGTGCTATGTGTTACATTTCCATGAAGTTCAAGGTTCAATCCTTGCTTGTGGTCATGCAAAATTAATGTCAGTAATAACAACTCTACTATGTTCTAGTAACAATATTGTGGTTTCTAGTACTGTTAAGACAACTTCTCTTTGAAAATTCTTACTAGATCTAGAACTTAATGTTGTTAAGATATAGAAAACAATTCCTTCTCACAAAGCCCCACAATTATAATTTAATCCCATCCCAGAGTATTCCACATTGTGGGCCCTTCTGCTTGATTGAGTCTAACAATTACTAAGCATTATTTTCATCACTCACAAATAGTCTAACATTATAAACTTGCCACTTCCTTGAGATGCCCATATAAGACAAGTAACATGTTATTTCCCTGATATACATACTAAGATTAGACATATATGCTCATATATTCTAAGCACCTTTTTGCTGATGATGATATGAAAGACCCAGTTGCTCATGATTTTAAAGGCAGCTCTAGGAGTCTTAAAAATATTAACTGATTGTTTCACTCCTACTAGTCCACTCACAATACCTCTACAATAGCTGAAACACCAAAATACACAATTGTTTATCATTTTGAGACCTTTTTATTTTATCTCCCTTACAGACCATACTCTCTAATAACCTATAGTTCTGAGTAGTTACCAAGGGGATATGGGTTAAGAGGGAGATGACTGTATATCTATCTATTCAGCACTATAGTTACATTGTTGTAACAGGGTGCCAATACCCCCAGTCACCTTGCAAAAGAGCTGATTTGCTTGTCGACTAGTGCTTCTTCCACTAAAAAGTTGACTTGACTCTGGAGGCCAACTATAGCTGTGCAATAATTAGCAATTGATTCTGCACCCTGAGTCAACTGACCAATGCATGTAAGTGCATCGGTTGCATGTACAAAAAGCTGCTTCTAAATTGGCAAACCAGGCATCTCAAGAAAACTGCTATAGATTGAGCATTACTGGAGCCAGTAGTGATGACTGTGGACTACTGCTGTGCTGACCCAGTCAGATAAGATTGCACCCACACAATCTTCTGCTGCTTGCTTTTGAAGACTTCAAATTTTGCTGCCGCTTTGACTTGTTCAGCAAAATAATTTGCGAGCTGCTTCTTGCCATTGTAAACCTCTAGCAAATTAATTTTTGGGATGTGTAGCACCTGTTGCACCTTGCGCAATGGTGTGACTCTGCTCATGTGGGCTCTGCGCTACCTTCTTGAGTTGTTGGTGGAAGTGAGCCATCACAGCTCAACTTGTCATTGTGCGCCTGCATAGAGCCAGGACTGCAAGGCATTGAACACCATATATGTGATTTGCTCACTCATTGGCTGCCATCTTGCTGTGAGTTACCTGGAGAGGTTATTGATGTGGAAAAATTTTATCTTAGTTCAAGTATAAGGTTATAAATGGCAATTCACAACGCGGTGCGCAAATAGCATATGAGTCAGGATATATTATGGGATAATAGGTATTCATACCGTTTGACATACCTAGAATCAGAATGAACTAAGATACAAAAGGCTATGTACAACTGAGTATGGGGCGCAGTCACATGTATCATAACGGTGAGTGGGATATAGATGTCCTCTACTTTTACTTACCTGCCAATTACCTGCTGTTAAAGGTTGACTTACCCAACTGACTGTCAAAGTGATGTCATATCATGAATTATGCAATGATTACCTTATTGGGATACCTCTCTCTTATTTTCTTTTGGTTTTTGTCAGTTTTTGCACAGTTGGACTGGCAATCATTGTTTGCCAGTCTTTGTGGTAAACTTTATTTATTTTTCACTACTTATCAAAATGTACACAATCCGCCACCCTTAGTTGTACAACATACATTTTGTGTGACTGAGCATGAGCCGTTCACTTACTTATGCCATATGCACCATATTAATACTCCCTGTAGACTGATAAACTATATCACTCTATAGGTAATATAATTAGTCATACAACATACATTTTGTGTGACTGAGGACTGATAAACTATATCACTCTACAAGTTATAGGCTCCGTTTGCACTTCTATTTTTTTTTTCCTTTTGTAGAGCCACTGCTCCAAAAATATATGACTCAACACAAAATACCTATGCCCACACACACCATATAAAATGATATCTAACTATACACCCAACCCACCTAACTTTCCTGAGGAAGCCCACTTCAACGGTACAAACTACTCAATCTTTAAAAACTGTGTCCTAATTGCAGCAAGAGCTCAAGGAGCCCACAGATATTTGGACAGCACTATTGAAAAACCCCAAAGTAACACAGAAACAAAATCATCAGAGATAAAAGCCATGGAATGGACATCAAAATCCCCATCCTTGAAGGAATGGGAGGAAAGGGACACCTGGGCTTTGGATATCATCATTTATATATAATACCAAAAACCCCATCTGGTTGGGGATCAAAATGGATGGATCCACCACAGAAGCCTAGAAGAAACTGACAAACAACTATGGTGTGTTCTCTGAGATAGCAGCCATGCAAGCCAAAAAATGTTAATATGCCACCAAATTTTTGGATGGAATGGACTTTTTGAAGCATGTCAAGGACCTAAGAGAGAAGTGGAAAACAGCAACTAAGAAAGGTGCAAAAATTGACAACAATATGTTCTGCACAATTCTCATTGCCTCACTTCTAGAGTCCTGGAATGCTGTAGTTGCAGTAGTATATGCTATGACCCAGTCAAAAAATGTTATTGCTGCACTTACTATCCACTGGAACTGCTTAGTCCTGCAAAAACAGAAGGCTGGTATATCAGCAACTGCTCTCTTTGCCCAGACCAACCAGACAAAGCAGTGTTTGGTATGCATCAACCCTAACTGTAAACATACTAGCCACTCCATCAAGAACTGCTACTGGAGAGGGAGAGAAAAAGAGGGTCAGTTTCCCCCAAACTTCCGAAACAAGAGTAGAGTAAACACTCCATTCCAAAACAACACTGCAACATCCGCAAAAACCCCAACTGCAAGTGTGGCAGCAAATGTAGCAGTCTCAACTACTACTCAGGCACCTGCACAACCACACGTCACATATGCCTAGTGGCAACTCCCTAACGCAAAACTACAGACACTCCAACATATGCTGACTCAGGCGCTACTGACTATTTCTTTGTGAACAGAGAAGCTTTTACTGACTACAAAAAGCTTCCAAACCTGATGGAAGGCCATATGGCACCAAAAGAGGCAATGTTCAGAGTCATTGGTTGAGGCATGGTGAAAAAGACATGCAAGACGACTCACAGCTCCTTGGAGTTGGTCTTCAGGAATGCTCTGCATGCGCCAGATCTAGCATCAAACCTTGTATCAATTAACAAATTTGACAAAGCCAGGTTCAATATTGTGTTTGGGGGAGGTCATGTTCACTTTCAGGACCCTAATGGGAGAGAAGTATTGTGCGGGACAGGGACTGGTAGTATGTACCTACTTGGCACACTCAGGGATACAGACTCTCCACTCACAATGATGGCAAGGTCCCAGATGAGACCCACCATGTTAGAAGTTTGGCACCAACGTTTTGGTCATGCAAGCGCCAAGACAATCAGGAACGCACTAGCAAAGGGATTAGTGGATGGGTTAGAAGTCAAGAGTGATTTGAACGTATCTGGCATCTGCAAAGATTGTGTATATAGCAAGCATGTTTCATGCCCATATGATGCTGAGGTAATGCCAGAAGGAGCACTAAATAACTGCATCCACATTGACCTCTGGGGCCCATTGAGTGTACTGTCCCTGAGGGGGGCTGTATACATGATGTTAGCCATTGACAAAGGTTCATCACACATGTCTGGTTACTTTCTGACCCAAAAAGATGCCACAACTACCCTTATTGCATTTACCACGTATCACTTGGAGTCCAAACATCAAACTGGGAGGAAGTTAAGGGAGGTCAGGGTCAATGCAGCTCGTGAATGGCTAAACAAATCCTGGACAACCTACCTGGGCACTTACAGCATACTGAGGGTTATGGTTCCATATGCACATGCGCAGAATGGCGTGGTTGAGAGGGCAAACTGCACCATCCTCAAGGGGGTATGCTGTATGCTAGCAGAAAGTATTCTTCCAAAAGAACTGTGGGCAGAAGCAGCAGTCACACAGATGTACACTTAAAACTTACTTCCCATGTCACGCCACCCTGGGACTATCCCCAAAGAGTCATGGACTGGAAAGAGACAGAGGGTGGACCACCTCAGGCCATGGAGGTGCCTAGCATGGGCAAAAGTACTGGAGGAGCTCATCAAATCCAAGTTGGACCCCAGATTGGTGAAGATGCACCTTGTTGGTTACACTAACAGAGGGTATTGCCTCTACAATCAAAGATTGCAGTTGATTGTTACATCTTGAGATGTGATCTTCAAAGAGGAGACTGGCCATTGCATGCTGACAGACCACAATGTGATGGACGATTCAATGCCTGTCCAAAACCCAGCACCAGACCACACTACCCCTGGCATCCTCACTACTCAACAACCTGTTGCTCTACGCATTTGCCCAGATGGTGGCCCGCTCCACCCCAATCCCATCTCTGATACTGACTCTAACAATCAACCCCTCATCCCCGCACCGCCAACGCCACAGGCACCTGCCCTGATCCAGCAGCTACGCAGATCAACCCAGTTGACAAAACCGACTCCAGCACTTCTAGCTGTGAGAGAAACATTGGAGAGAGAGCAGGCAGCTTGTGAGGGAGTGACGCTAATTGGGCACAAGATGCCTATGATTGCAAGTCCATCAGTGGCTGGTCCTTCAATTTGAATGGAAGTACGATTTC
>JAGGAP010000234.1:0-47639 GCA_017657235.1 Termitomyces sp. T73sscA | reverse complement strand
TTCTTTGTTTAATTTGTTTTAAAATTTTTGGGTGATAGTTTTTCATGCTGTAATATATCTACTTTTTTGTTGAACTTTTTTAATAGATGAAGATAAATGCAATTAGTAATAGCTGCTTTCTTCTTCATACAAAATAAAATGTGAAAATTGAGGCTGAGGTTGGAATCAAGCATTGCATTCTAATATGCAAAGCCTTGACTGATTGAAGTGAGGTTGAGGGTGGAATCAAGTCTTGCATTCCAATATGCAAGGCCTTAATCAAACAAAGTAAGGTTGAGGATGGATCAAGCCTTGCATTTGGAGAGGTTTGGATGCAGAGCCACCAATGTTACTAACAAATTGAAATAAGAAAATTTCCAGATAATAAGCAAAATTAGTGTAATAAATTAAATAGCAATCTTTAAAGTGAGATTAAAAAAAGGCTCAGATGTGTGAGGCCTTAACTAAACAAAGTGAGGTTGAAGCTCGATGGAGCCTTGCACTTGAATGCACAAGGCCTTAACCGAATAAAGTGAGGTTGAGGCTGGTATTAAGCCTATATTTGGAGCCCTAACCAAACAAAGTGAGGTTGGGGTAGAGGCTGAGTTACTTATACATACTTGGAGCTCTAACCTCACTTTGTTTGGTTAGAGTGGAGGCTGCATACAGGGGGGTTTGGGGGCAAAGCTGAGGCCTTAACTGAACAAAGTGAGGTTGAGGCTGGGATTAAAGACTGAGTACAGAAATGCAAGGCCTTGACCAAACAAAGTGAGGTTGAGGCTAGGAGACTGAATATGGAAATGCAAGGCCTTGACTGAACAAAGTGAGGTTGAGGCTGGGATTAAGCCCATATTTGGAGCCCTAACCAAACAAAGTGAGGTTGGGGTGGAAGTCACTCACTTACACATACTTGGAGCCCTAACCAAACAAAGTGAGGTTGGGGTGGAGGCTGAGTTACTTATACATACTTGGAGCCCTAACCAGATGAAGTGAGGTTAGGGTGGAGGCTGTGTACAGGGGGGTTTGGGGGCAAAGCCTCCAATGTGATGCTAGCTGCATGCCAAAGGCATGCGGTGCATCTCATCTATAAAGAATGCAACTAAGGATGGAAACTTTGATGGCTGATGAAGATTTGTCATGATTGTATAAGCTTAGTCAGTCTTATGTAAGATTTGTCAGCTTCAAAATTGTTCCCACAGGTCATTGCATTCTAGAGAGCTGGGTTTCAAGTTTCAATCTGAGTTTGGAATCTGAGTATGGCCTTTCCTCAGCAGTATATTCATTGTATTCCACCAGTTTCTATACAGTCTACCGTTATTTTCAATCAATTTTCTGTAGTTTTGTCATGTAAAGTAGATTTATAAGGTCTTTTCTTTACACAATATCATGATGTTCAGGATAATCTTTTTAAATATGAGGCAAAGTCACTGTAAAAATCATAAAACAAATTAGGCAGCAATGTTGAAAGTAGAAGGTCTTAATCATTGCATAATATGGCTTCATAAACTGAATGGGCCTTTTCTCAAGGCCTAACAGCAGCAAATTTTGGTTGTTATCTATTTACTTTCTTTGCTTAATTTATTCTATAGTTTTTAGGTAATAGTATTCCATGCTATAAACTATCTACTTCTTTATTTAGTTTTTTTAAAACCTGCTTTCTTCTTCACAAAAAAATAAAATATATATATGAAATTTAGTAAATCAGAGGCAAAATTACTTAGCTTTTTGCATCAGTAACTTGAGGATAAATGATCAAGCCCTGCATTTTGATTATGCAAGGCCTTAACCAAACAAAGTGAGGTCAAGGGTGGAATCAAGCCTTGCATTCAGGGGGGTTTGGAGGCAACGAGATACAAGGCCCATGCCGAAGGCACAGGTCATAGCTCATATGTAAGATGTAACATCAGTTTTGTCCAAAGATAAATTCCAGTTCAGCTTTCATCCCGCACAATATTATTAAAGGCAAAACCCCCTGATCTAATTCGGGTGCTACCTAAGTATCAGCACGATTAGGGTCTGGACCACCGAGGGAGGTCTTTTTCAGGTTGTGATTTGTGTCGCGACCACCCACCGGTTTAGTCTTCCTACTAACGGTGCCAGAGGATTGACTTCAGCTGGTATGAACTTGATGAAACAAAGAACGATCTCCGCCGTGGAACACGCTAGGTGGGAATTGTATGGTCGCCTGTCGGTGACAGCAGGGTCGCTGCATCTCTAATTGAACTATTCAGCACTGAACAACACTGACGCTGAAGGCTATAGATTACTCACCCTGGTCAGGACAGTAGAAAAATCAGGAAAAGGCGCAATGAACAAACCTGGATTGTGCATGATGCATGATATCAAGATTCAAGGCCAGACGACCGACCGACGTTGATAAAGTGGAGCACGTTTGTAAATCATCGTAATGCGTATGTGAGCCATAAACTAAGTGGTCGCCTGCGTGCTGTCTGGGTCGCATAGGTGGCCAAAAAAGCAAATACCAAGAATCAAGACGACGATTTGTATAATCGAGTCCACCCTTACTCGTATTTCCTGGAAGCCATCCCGCAATGAACCTATCATTGACTTGAAGTAGCGCACACTCAAAGATCCAATAAGGCAGCCACAAGGGTATACCGCATATGAACTGCTGCCCCGCAATTGGAATTTGAGATATGTTCCAAATATGCGATGTACACGTGCATAAGTTGACAGTCATTAGAAGTCGCAGGAAGTCACGCACGATATCTGCCAGAGGTTGAATCATTATGGATGTCGGTGATCGGAAGTACAACTTGGTTGTTACCATTTCGACCAGATGGTATGGTGTTTGCCGTCCTGACAAGGCAACTCTTCTCATACGTCTGCAGGCCGCCCAGCAATCTCAAGGGATCCAGACACTTCTTGAGGCTGAGAAGGAGGCTGCCAAAATTGTTCAGCAAGCTCGCCAATGTTCGTGTCAAACTCCTTTCATTTCACTTTTACAAACATTTTATCCACAGATCGTGTGCAGAGACTGAAAGATGCTCGCTCAGAGGCCTTGAAAGAGATAGAGGCATATAAACAGGTGAAGGAGTCAGAATTTAGGTCTTTCGAATCATCGGTGCGCTCTTCGATCCCTGCACGTCATTTTCCTGATGATAATGCTTTCTGTCTTTCTGATAAGCATGCTGGCACGACGTCCGATGCGCAGACGGCCGTGGATAAGGAAACAGCATCGAAACTACAGGCCATTACTAAGTCATATGAACAAGCGAAGGATACTGTGGTTGAGAAGCTTCTTGCTCGTGTCACTCTTGTCAATCCAGAGCTCCACCGCAATTTGAAAAAGATTGAGGCATGAATTGACCACATTGTTGCCCCGACGTGTTCCCATTCAGCTACCTTTTTTCCCCAGGATTCTATTGCAGTGTGGAACGTTCGCACTCATCTCCTGTACTTATGACCGATAATGACATCCGCTCTCTCTTTACCATTGATCGAATCAGATTCTAGAGTATCAATCAAGAATGGGTTTACAATTGTTCATCTACAATAATCGACAACAAGAGCAGAACAGCAATGAGAAAAAGTTGGTTAAGTAGATACAATGATAGCAAGACACGTTGGAAGAAGACAAAAAAAGACGTACACTGGACCTGTGAACCTTGGAAAAACAAATATAACCCCTTATCAAGAAAATTCTACCGCGATTCATTTGCGAGCCATTGCAGCCCGACAGGCATCGACACCGGGTGTTGTACCGCAAGGAGTCCCACCGACTTCAACGAAGGAAGTGACTGCTGTCCCTCTCCAAACATGTTACCTCCCGCGCTTCTTGACTGGCCTTGTCCTCCGTTTATATTAACGTTCTCTCCCACTCGTCCCCCACTCACGCCTTCCAATGGCATAAAATCAGGATCAGCGTCACGGCCTAACCGTCGTGGTGGGACATGAGTAGTATGACCATGCCCGTGTAGATGCGAAGCGGTCGATTCCACTTCCCTCTCCCGCTTCGCTCCATTCCCGCTCTGACCTGCCCCCAAGCTGTCTCCTGCATGGTTGCGGCTACCGATATCTCGATCAGAATGAGAAGAATTCAGATGAGACTGAACACCGCGACTATATCCGCTAGTGTTTGATTTGGAGGTATGAGTGTTGTGCATACGAAGATCCTCAAGTGGTCTGCCGACAGCTATCGACGTCGGAGATGAGGAATCTGACCTATGGTTAAAGGTGGAGTCATGCTGTTGCGAAGAGGGCCATGGGCCTGATGCAGGCGAGTTTCGAAGGTCGGGCAGACGTCGATGCTGGGGAAGCGGCAGCTGGGTTTGTTGTGACGGTTGTTCTTGTGAATTGTGTTTTGACGGAGGTAAGCGACTCGGCCCATAACTATGCGCGGATAAAGAGGAATAGATTCTATGCCGTTCCAGCACAAGTTCACGTATCCGTGTGCCCCACTCCTCTTCGTAAGTCGAGCACCAGTTGCGTATCTGAAGGTCATCCCGTTGACAATATTTGATCAAAGACTGTAGCAACTTGAGTAAATAAAAGGAAGAAAAAGAACAATTATAGTGGAAACTCGAAAAAAATCTCACCCATAGTGCTGCGGCCACTAGATCAGCGTACAAGTTAGCTTGAAATCAACTTTAATAAGACAACAGAACATCACGTACTGAGGATACTGTTCTTCGCTCGATCACCCAACATTTCCATAATTAGGTCCAATCTCTTCAAGGCCCAAACAGGTTCACTCTTTGGTTCCATGTGAAGTTGCTGTCGAGCCTGAGTCACAAGGTTCAGTTATCAGAGAAGGATAGTAGCATAAAAATTGACATTCACATAGTTTAGAGCAAGTGCTGATGACGCGTGGAAGACATGCATACAACACCAGCACCAAGCACCACCGTTCGAACTAGTCTCAAACATTGATTGTTGAACTTGTAGACTTTGTTCTGAGAAACGGAGATGATCCGGTAGAGTGCTGGTCCATGACTGTTGGGAAGCATCAACCAACGACAGGACGAAAAGAGTAGGTAGAGTACATACTTCCATCATACGTTGGGCTTCCGATATAGCTCCAGGCACGTTCGGATTTGAATCAGAGTCTGCGAGGACTCTATGACTTGAGATGCAACTTGACAACGTGTTCGACTGACCGGTGAGTTCATCCATTGCCGATTCCACCTTGGCATAGATTGTGACCACGCGGATGAGATGCCCGAACTCGGAGGAGTACTGCATCCTCACCGCCGGAAGATGTAAGTATTCTAGTTTTTGGAGATTGTCCTGATGATTTTGATAGATTGCATGATGGTTCACGTACCTGGGAGCGTGGAGTGCACACCGAGCTCGAAGGTGGTCTCGTCGACAGGTAGACGAAGACGCCTTCCAGATTCTGAAAGTCCTTGCATAGGCTGCTTGAAATATATCCATGCCAGGTTGTCTAAAAAGTGAATGATCCAAAACATCCGGCGCACGGCTTCTCGCTCGATCGAAGCCTGGATAAATTCGGGAGAAGGGACAGGCGTGAGAGTGGGGTGATCATGCTGATACACGTTCAGTGATTCAATAAGCTGCATAGCCAAATCTGCCAGGTGGCGCTCCGTGAAAAAAGCGGTGTAACGAGACAAAAACACACACCATGATACCGCGAATCCCAATGCATGTTCCCGTCCATAGTCTTGATATCATGAAACTGCAAAAGACAGAGGGCCTGGGCAGTTGCAAGGGTGCGTTCGCATATGAGTCGTCCCGCACCATCGAACATTAGGGATTGTGCTTCTTCGGCAAATGGTTTTCCCGCGAAACGGGAGGGAGTCGTACGAAGATGGGGCTGCTTGGAGAAAGGCGCTGCAAGAGCGCACATGGCATGAAGGAGGTATTTGGGAACGCGATTATGAGCGAGATGGGCAGTGAAGGTTGGTTTGTGTACGATCAACCGTGCTGGGTGGCAGTGTGTGAAAAAAACTTGGAAAGAAGGTCATCAAGAATGTAGGATGCGACACAGCAAGACACGCACGATTCGTTAGCTCGCGGGTAAGAGCATGATCTAGTTCCATGGGCGGAGGTCTGTCAATGGGGGCTGCGAGGGAAGGCTCCACTATAGGTATTGGAATCGAGGGTGCAGAAATGTCCTCCGTCGGAACGGCAGTTCCACGCTCGTTTCGAAAGCGTTTGCGTGGTATGCCGATTTGCACAGAATTTTGACCATTGTCGCACTCTCTTTCAATGGGTAAGAGAAGAGAATTTGAAGATGTAGAGGGTTGCGAAGAACTATCAAGCCGCTCTGCAGGTGGTTTGAAGGGCCGCGGCGCTGGCACAGGCCGCCCGGTTGCGTCTGTATACGTACATGGCTTGACCGCATAATAGCTAGAAAGAGTCAAATGATATCGAGAACAAAGTTTGGCAACAAACGAACCAGTTGCTACAAGGAGCTAGAAATTGCGTGAGACAGGTGGAAAGTAAAAAGAAAGATTTTTGCAAACCTGTCCCATCGCAACGTCGCTTGCTTTTGTGGCAGGCGTCACAGGCCTGAAAGGGGGTCAAAAGAGGATAAGAAGAAAAGCAGCTGGGGGAACCTTTGCCAGGCGTTTTCGCTTGGGGGCCTTCATGGTATTTGCAGGTTGATCTTCGCGGTCTTCGAGGTCGAATGTGGTGGGGAGAAAGGTAGAAGGATTATTAGGACGATATGGGTCCATGTGTAAGGTTATGGATGAACGCTAAAGACATGCGCCGGCGATAGAGTGTTACAAAGATGCCGCCGGTGGACAGCCGGCTGATGCCGCCGGCCCCCGCATCGCCAAACAAAAAATTCCCCCGTCAAATCATTCGGCACTCTCTGGTCATTCATTTACTCGGCAACACATCATAGCAAATGAGATACATTCACTAGTACAGTAATGTAACAATTTAATCGAAGAGACCGAAGCCCATGTCGTCGTCCGATTCCTCCTGCAAGCACAATTAGCCACAGCAAGGACAGCATCAAACGAACACAAACCTTCTCCTCAGCCTTCTCCTCCTTCTTCTCCTCGGCAGCAGCAGCGGGGGCAGACGACGCGGCGGCAGCGGGTGCAGCTCCACCAGCTCCGCCCGAGGGAACGGAGGCGAGCTTGGAAGATCCAGCAGCAATCAGCTAGATATACCGTTAGCTCTATCATAATAAGAAGCTTTAAATTCAAATTATACCTCATCAACTGATTTGTCCTTGAGCTCCGAGATAAGCGCGTCAACACGGTCGCCGTTTGCCTCGATCCCAACAGCACTGAGAAGCTTCTTAATGTCAGCGGCAGAGGGAGAAGCGTTTCCACCGATTTGGAGGAGGAGGTAAGCAGCGATGTTTTGCATCTACAAGAAGACATAAATCGTTTGGCATCAAAAGATCAGTGTTTGGATTGCACGCACTTTGTGTCAAGTTTTAGGGTACGGTAGCCACAAATCACTGGGACAAACCACACAAAAAGTCAGCCCTAATTCCACATCACAATATAGATCTCCAATCTACGCCTAACCACCCAGATGCGCAGAGCAAAGCGAACGGAGACGAAGTGAAGATGTGGTACTCACATTTAATCCGCAAAGGGAGGACTCGTGGATTCTATCCGAAGGTGATTTTGTGAACACTCCTCTCATCGTCAAAACTTGTCATCTCGGCACGCGAGGTGCTATACAGTTCCACGTGCTCAAAATTCCCATCCCTCAGCCACATCTGCCGATTTCATACTCCGCTCAAACTTCGTAAGTCCAGCAAGACCATCGCTAATATCCTCGACGACCGACCATGGTGCGTCCGCTTCTATTCTGATGATTGGAGGAGAAAATGCTAATATACCATTTTACAACAGGCTGATTCTTCCGTTACCGACCCCACGGTCGCCGCCGAGCTCAAAAAGAAGCGTACCTTCCGCACATTCTCGTACCGTGGTGTTGAGCTTGACAAGCTTCTGGATATGAACAATGAGGAGGTGTGCTCTCTTTTCATTCTTTTTAATCTAGGAGAATGCTGAAATATCGCTTAGTTCGTTGAAGTGTGTTTACTCTCAGAAAATCTCGCTATAACATGTTAAGCTTCTGTATAGCTCGTTCATGCCCGTGCCCGCCGTCGCTTCCAGCGTGGTCTGAAGCGCCGCCCTATGGGACTTATCAAAAAGCTCCGCAAGGCCAAGAAGGAGGCCCCCCCGAATGAGAAGCCTGCCGTCGTCAAGACACACTTGCGTGATATGATTGTCGTGCCCGAGATGATTGGTTCGGTCGTTGGAATCTACAATGGAAAGGTGAGTTGCAGACTGATGAGGTGCTGGGCTTGGAGGGCTGAACGGGTTTGCATTCCAGGTGTTCAACTCGGTCGAGATAAAGCCTGAGATGACCGGGCATTACCTTGGCGAGTTCTCTTGTTCATATCGCCCTGTCAAGCATGGTCGCCCTGGTGTATGTGTCCTTTCATTTTATCCGGGAAACGATCTGATCTTGATTCAACTAGATTGGTGCAACCCACTGTGTGTATTTTCTACCTTATCTCTATGTGCCACACTCATTTGTCACAACCTCGATTTCCAGCGTCTCGTTTGTAAGCGTTAAGATGTCTCAGACTGTGTTTTGTGTTGACGTTGTCATTCTAGCATTCCTCTCAAGTAAAAAATCATCGACTTTATGTAGTTTATGTCTTTGGTTTTTTACATCTCATCCAAAATACATTGTCCCATGGCCGAGTTGATTGAGATTGAGATAGACAATATGCCTTGATATGAGTCGTTATATTCTGAGATGCCGTCAGCACGTGACTCTGAGCCTAGTCGCCCCCAAGAGCAGTCACCAGCGACCACGGTGGTAGAGATGGCGAGCAATCCTGTTGACCCACTGCAGGCTCTGCAGGCGGCCTTCAGTGTAACACCTAATTCCAAAGAACAGGCGGACATCCTCTTCGCCTTACGTGAACAGTTTGAAATCGCACCTGCACCAATCCCACTCCTCCTCAGCACCCTACTATCCCTCGTTGTGAATGCTGGCGAATCTCTCCTCAAGAAATGGGTCATTGACCTTCTTCACTTTGCTATATGTCGCTCAACTCTTTCAATTGACCAGCGCACGCAGAGTTAGTCTTAATTACTTTTGAGAGTCCTTTAAGTTTTTAATCAATCGGTTTCTCGTCAGTGGCATCCCAGGCGCTCGAAACACTAATGCAGCTTATGGACGATCCGAATACAACTACTGTTAAAGTCGTCGTGCAGACATTTGCGACGGTATACCCTTTGCTCTTTCGGCTTTCGTGAGTCTTGGTCGGCACGAGACCCGGACTATGTCAGCTCAGTAGTTTATCCAGGTGTACAAGTCGCAATGGACAAAGCACATGGAATACCCTCATAACAGCCAAAAGTCGTATAATCGAGTTCGTTTGGTCCAACACCTCGAATGCTGGCGTCAAACTCGCTGCCATCAAATTTGTTCAAAAGGTCATCCTTGTGCAGACGCGTGGCGTATCAGACCCTCGGGTGCGTGTGGATATCTCAAAACATAGTGTATTATACGACTTGACACGTCCCTTTGTTCACAGTTGCAGAACAAGAACGACCCAAACCTCGCGTCTTGTCCTGCGGATCATCCGTTCATAAATGTTACCCAGCTCGAGAATGAAGGAAAGAAGCTATTGGAAGCAGTCTTCAATACTTTCTATACAAGCCAGTGAGTGATACATGACGTTTCGATTTCAACCTTCCTCTCACGAACTCTAGAAATGCCGATCTACTGTCAGCTTTGCTCAATAGCTGGGCTTCACTGACGAAGCTGCGCCCATCTGTAACCCCTCTTGTCGTGACTGCTTTGAAACAATGGACACCTGCAGCACTTGCTAACCTTCCAGCTTCGAGTGTGAAGAGTGTGGAGAAGTCTCTTCGCATCCTCATGATACACGTATCTCGGTAATGGTGTTCTCTACACCTCAGGATCTATTTACATATTTCACTCAGAATACCTTCCAATGCTGCATATGTCGGGCAGATCAACGAAGCTCTCGCGCAACAAGCCATTCGTATGGACAAAGCCCTCTCAGAAGAAAAGAGACGCAGAGCCGCCGGCATTGATTCTCGAAAACGACCACCATCCGTCCCAATTGAGCCTCTAGATGCCAAGCGCCCAAAGCTCGAGCCTGATTTGAGCTCCAGCACACCAACGCCCAACACGTCTGCAAATCTAGGATTCCTTGCCTCCTTTGATTTCACATCCCTCCCCGCTACCCTCATCACCGAACTTGTCATCGCCAATCTCGAATCATTCTCTGAACCTACTTTTCTTAGTCTGGTGCAAACTTATCGTGAAAAACACACAGGAACGACACCTACATCTACACCTGCTCCATCAATACCTACTGGCCCCCGGGCCGCCCAGCTCCGCGCTGAATTTAGGCGGTCTCTTACGCCGCAGGATTCTCATGGCCGTCCCATACCCACCAGCCCAGCTGCTTCAACGCCACCACCGCCCGTCAAGGTGAAAGATGAACCTGTGGACCCACTGCAGATGGATATTGATCAAGACGAACTCGAGTACGAGCCTGACCGGCTCAATGAAGAGGTCGGTACCTTTTATATGCTAGTGCTGTGGCGAGAATATTGAAATCTCACCTCAACCGTGGAACAGTTGTCAGGTGGTATCGCTGCTGAGCCGTCTGCGGCCGACATCCATGCTACCGCCGTCAATCTCCAGCTGATTGATTTCAAGATACCTCCGCCACGGGAGCTTACAGAGGACGAGAGGATGCAGCAGCTCACAGGCGCCGTCAAGCGAATATGGATCAGTGCAGGGGATCCGAGCTTTGGTGGGGATGCCCTTTCTGTTGAATCAACGCAGGCTGGTGGTCATTCGCCCACGGAGATCTGGATGTTGCTCATTGTGCGGATGATAACTCGTGTTGCTGAGCCTCCTCCTGAGGATGACGAAGCATTGGATGCAACACCGGAGAAAGACTTCTACATGTGTCAGGATCAACTGCGACAGACGCTGTGTGACTATATCATGTCTGATTTTCCTTCGCGGTACGTAAAACTTCATTAGATTCATAGATTATGTCCCTATTTTTTCTACATTTCATAGGATCCGTCTAGCTACGACTTGGATGAATGAAGAATGGTATAATGATCAGCTGCGACTTGCAGAAGATCCCAACTGGGTAGAAACTTCACTGAGTTTGAACGACATCCTACTAATTTCAATGGTCAGCGACCAAATTACGATACATGGCTCAACCAGATCGTAGTAACATATCAGACATTACTCGACGCCAAAGACCGGACATTTTCCCGATTCCTGCTTGACCTCCCCAGCGTGCCAGAAGACGTTCTCGGCCTGCTGCGCGATCTCTGTACAGACTCCTCAAGGTACATTTCTCGATTCTTTGTATTATCACTGAAAATAATTGGATATGCAGTACTGATAGGATGCAGGTAGGGTTCGCAACCCTCCGCGGACTCGTAATCAACCGTCCATCAATGAGATCAGAAGCCTTGACCGTTTTATTGGAACTTACGACACATTCCGGTGCGCGGTATTGTAGATCTGATACAATGATCATATTAAGCACGAACCTTTGTTTCTAGAAAAGAAGACGAGAGGGGCCGCCATAAACACTGTGAAGCTTTGGGTTCCGAATACACAACCTATGGACAACATGGTCCGAGAATTCGCACTTCAGATGTTGCGCAAACTCCAAATACAGCCTTCACGGGCGCCCGAAGAAGACGTGTCAATGCTGGTAGACGGAGAGAAGATGGATGCGGCGAAGATCCAGCCCAGAGACTCTTCTGGCGTTTCTCACAATGGCCATGATGCCCACGGCAAGGACGAAAATATGGAAGACGGCCAGCTTACCCCAGAAGACTTGGTTCACACTCCTTATCTTCCTGAACAGATTGAACTTCCTGCACAGAAGTCGCAGGTTCTTCAACATGTAGAGCTCCTTTTCGCACTATCTGTCAAAGTTCCCGAGTTCTTGGATGAGTAAGTCGTAAGATTCATCATTCCTGTTTCTTAAGAGATCATATACAAAATTAGGATCTTCGCGACTTATGGCCAAATGGACTCTACTGTTCAAGATGCTATTCAAGAATTAATCACGGCCCTTATTCGGTCCCTTGGCTCTAGCCATGGAAAACTTTTGACATTGATTCGAAATTTCCCCTCAGGAGCTGAGACCCTTGCATTGCGGGTCTTGACCATTTTCACAGAACACGGCCGGCCAAGTCCTCAATTGGTAGCACTCGTCAAAGCTCTGATCAATGAGAGAGAGGCTAAGGCCAAAGGCGGCCAAAAAGGCAAGGATCTTGATGCTCGCTTCTTGATTCCTATTATCGCGGAGATGGACAAGGTGATTGGTGCCTTATCTACATTGAGGTGTTGATGGCATTGATGATGTCTAGCCGGACATCCTGCGGCATTTGCCTCGAATCGTTTCGATTCTCAACGGACAGCCCGAACCAAAGAACCTGGTTCGGTCGGTCTTCAGCTCAATCGTCACAACCCCGCCCCAGACGTTCGGCAGTGTGACTTCAAACTTACCGCGCGTTCGGCAAAGCGAGCTTCTGACGCCCGCAGAACTGATGGTCCTCCTGCACGATTCCGAAAAGGAGATAGGCCTGAAGAGCGCAATTGAAGGTGCGCTCATTTGTGTTGTAAGTTGGCGATCTGACCTTCATCTTTACGGTCCAGCCATTGGTATATGCTTTTCAATGACCGATGTATTCCGCTCCGAGATTCTCGCGGTGGTCATGCAACAAATTATGGACGAGGCTGACTTGCCCGTGTTGTTTTTGCGGACAGTAAGGAAATGGCTGTTCACCGGGATCAGGAATTATCTTACCCGCTTTTGACAGGTAATTCAAGCAGTCACGACTTACAAGTCTCTCGTCGGGTTTGTCTCCACAACACTGCTCTCCCGACTGATTACCAAAAAGATATGGACGAACCCTCCCTTATGGGAGGGCTTCATCCGTTGTGCAAAGGTTATCGCGCCGGCAAGTTTCGGTGCGCTGCTTCAACTGCCCAAAGACCAGCTTCGTGAGCTAGTTGACAAGCAGCCGAGTCTCAAATCTGGACTTCGGGACTACGTTAACAAAAAGAGCACGAACAAAGCTCGCATCGCTGGCTTTTTGGACATTTTCGGTGAAGAGGACTCAACGACACCGATGCATCCTCCTACGCGAGATGACTTTACCCCACCACCTGCAGAACCAACAGCAGAACCTACTCCTGCCTGAGTACTACGGTTATTTTCATAGTTTAGTTATGATATTTACAGCACAATGTAATATAATATGATTGCTGGAATTGATGCACAATGATGAGATCAGAGATGAACGATCTCTGCTGGTTTTGTCGCGTGCACGTCATGTTTTGCTCAAGCTCTTGACCTTTTACAATTTTACTTCACACACCTTCTTTTTCGGCGCATTTCTTCCGCGGTACAATTTGGTTCTCGTCTTCTTCGCTCAAGAGAACCCCGCCAGTAATTAATGCCTTTGCAATCACCCCATAACCCAAGTCCACGAGGTCAACGCACGAGATCAAAAGACGAAGACAAAAAGTCCATGTCACCTGTGGCGTCACCTGGGTCGTGGAACGTGGATCGAGGGAGATCGAGGCAAAGGAGGTCATCTAATCCATTCTCTGAGGAAAATCTTCGTCGGAGGTGGTCCGCTGGTTTATCTATCGCTTCTCCGGCTGACACAGCATCTTAGAGGATACCATTCGTTACTTTCATCGTTTGGAAAGGTATTTCACGTCGAAAAGCGATGGAAATTGATCCGTGAAATGGGTTCAGGAGCTTATGGGGTTGTCATGTCCGTCCTTATGCCAGAACTACCAGACTATCTCTATTGACTCGTCCTACAGCTCGGCAGAAGACGAAATATCAGGAGAAACAGTTGCAATCAAGCTTGTGACGCGTGTATTTGACAAGATTCAACTTGCAAAGCGTGCTTTGCGGGAAATCACTCTCCTGCGCCACTTTGCAAGTCATGAGAACATTACTGGATTAATTGACGTCGATGCATTGTCACCGGACTTCAATGAAATGTAGGTCACCCCCCCTTTTGTGCTCCTAACGACACTTACATCGCTCAAGCTACATTTTTATGGAGGTGCGTATGTTCATCTCCTTATGACAAAGTAACTGACCTGTCGCTTGATAGCCTATGGAGGGTAAGCGATGTGTCTGAAGCAATGGCCGATGATGACGACAGGCATACAGCGGATTTACATCAAATTATCAAGTCAGGTCAGAGTCTTACGAACGAGCATGTTCAATATTTCCTCTATCAGATATTAAGAGGCCGGTGTCTTGTGTGCCTGCATGCATGGATTTTTCTTACTCATGCTCTTCTATCCAGGCATGAAATATGTCCATTCTGCTTCTGTTGTACATCGTGATTTAAAACCGGGTAATCTACTTGTTAACGCAGATTGCGAGCTCAAAATTTGTGATTTTGGACTGAGCAGAGGATTCGATTCTCGGCCAGACGAGCATGCCTCGCATCTGACGGAATACGTTGCCACTAGATGGTACAGAGCTCCAGAGATTATGTTGGCATTTAGGTGTGTGATTCGCATTCTCCTGGTTCATTATCTGAAGTAATATATGAGCCTTCGTCCTGTAGGCGATACGACACAGCCAGTCAGTATATTTATTCTTGAAAATGGAACAATTCTGATATGCCGATGTCACATAGTCGATGTATGGTCGATAGGGTGCATCCTAGCAGAACTTTTGCTGGGAAGGCCACTCTTCAAGGGCAAAGAGTGAGACCATTAATTTTGTCTTCGAATTGCGTATCTGACGCCATTAACAAGCTATGGTTAGTAGACACTTCAATCATGGGCAATATCTAATCGACTTTACATCTTGTTAGTTGATCAACTCAACAAAGTCCTAGACGTGCTTGGTACAGTCAACTTTACTGTATGGACAAGCAGTTGTTTTATATTGATAATTAATTAATTTAGGAACACCCGATGAGAGAGTCATCAGAAAAATCGGTAGTGAAAAGGTGACCAAGAGTACATACATTTGTACATATAAAGACTAAATCATCGCAGGCACAAGCATATGTTCGTTCTCTGCCTTTCAAAAGGAAAGTTCCTTTTCCAAAAATTCTTCCAGCCGCTGACCGCCAAGGTAAGGTTTCGTCCAGCATGTTAGAGTCATGCTCATACTCGGTAACTCGGCAGCGCTCGATCTTCTCGAAAAGATGCTGGCGTTTGACCCTAGTGATCGGATAACTGTCCCACAGGCTCTCGAGCACCCGTGGCTGGCATCATATCATGATAAATCCGATGAGCCTGAATGTCCAAGGAAGTTTGAAAAGTGGCGTCAGATTGAGGAGCTTGAAACATTAGAAGACTTTCGAACCGCGCTCTGGAACGAAATTGAAGAGTATCGCAGAGAAGTCCGAGGCTTGCCTATAGATGATCCTGCAGACTTGCCAGGTGCCTCTATTCAATTTCAACCCTTCCCGCAAACCGAGGAGCCTCAAAGCTTGGAGGGAATCTGCTCTACAGTGCAGAAGACTACAGATGACAAGTCCAGAGACAGTGTGACAACAGCGGATGCTGAAAAGCAAGACGAAACCAAACCGCTCGAATGTATATTACGGGCTGGACTATCGTCAAGCACAGAACAATGCATTCGTCGAGGATCGATCCCAACGGATCCCGTCGTCACATATGCACGTCGGTCGAGTATACTCCAACCACTCTCCCGCCAGGGTTCTACGTATCCTTCTCCGGTACCAGCGACACAGCATCTACCCACCACAACAGAGGGTCAAACCCAAGCAGAGTCAAGGCCGTTTGGAACTGGTTCCGTCGTTTTCCCAACGCAACAAGGTTATGTCGTCCCTGTGCGCTCGCGGGCGGGGTCTATGGCAGGAGGCGAGGTCACACGGAAGCTGCTACGCACACTATCTACCGTGTCTATACATGAGAGCGTAGAAGGATTGGAGGGGGGGCTTGCAGGTATTGCACCTATCGGAAAATATATCATGGAAGGCCGGACCGAGGCTGATGCTCCGCCATCCGAAATGCCTCAAGATTTCGGTCTTGGAGAGGAAGAGGGTCCTGTGGGGATTAAGAGAGGGAGGGAGGGAAAATTTCGAATATGAGCTTGGAAATGACTAGGAATGATTGGTAGACGTCTAGACGCTCATCATCTATCGTCATAGTGTTAGTAAATTGATACCTAATAGTAGCAATGAGCACAGTATGCGACAGAATCAGAATATGTTGGTGCTAATATACAATCCATTTATACAAAGGACTGGAAACATGCTCATAGCGTCAATCTTCCAGGATTTCTTTTATACCTAGAAACCAATGTCAACTGGCGCCATAACAGGGAAATCCGAAACTTACGATCAATTATATTCAAGTATGCAGTGGTGGCGGGACTATCAGGATATTCGTCCAGGAAACTCACACCATAGTCCGCGCTTTTACCTATTCGAGGATCTAGGGGCACAGAGCCCAGTAGCTCGAGACCCATGTCTGCTGCCAATTTCCTTGCCCCTCCAGTGCTTGGTTTAAAGATTTGTGATTCTGTCTTGCAACCTGGACAAACAAATCCAGACATATTTTCAACCACACCCAACACCCTTATCCCAACTTTGCGACAGAAATCAATCTCCCGTCGTACATCCTGGATTGCAACCTCCTGAGGTGTTGTAATAACCACAGCTCCGTCAATCCCACTCTCCTTCAAGTATTGAACGATGCTAAGATGCTCATCGGATGTACCGGGTGGTGTGTCAACAATCAAATAGTCAAGATCACCCCAGTCAACGTCTTTAAGGAACTGAGATATGAGCCCGTTCTTTTTTGGCCCGCGCCACATGATTGCCTCGCGCGAAGAGGGGAGCATGAAACCAACAGACATGACGGCAAAATTATCTTGTACAAAAACGGGTGACCAACCTGAGGACGAAGCATGAACTTGCTCGTTTGCAATTCCAAGAATAGTAGGTATTGACGGTCCACAGATATCGACGTCCATGATGCCAATCTTTGACGATTGATTCTCAATTCCTGGTATAATATATCTAGTATGTATGGCTCACCTGCGTTCGATCGTCAGCAGCAAATGCCCATCCAAGCTGAGCGGTAAAAGTCGACTTTCCTACACCACCTTTTCCTGAGAGAACAAGAATCTTCCGCTTCACCGTTGTCATTCGTTCCTTTATAAACGGCAAAGAGGGATCTGGTCCCTTGGGTTCATTGGATGCGCATATCTCCTGGTTCGCACAACCGTTGCATGCGTCCGACTTGCCTGCAAGTTCGGATTCAGTTCCCTGTGATCCGTTAGCTGGAGATCGGAAACGAAATGAACGAAGCTCAGCGTACTGGACAGTGTTCCGGGGCATTATCTGGCACAGAGAGGGGATTAGGAACGTTTGCCGGAGGTTGCACTTGTATCATTCGACCAGGATGAAAGTTGGGTGTGACTTTAAGATGCTCTCTCATCTGAGAGATTCTGGCGATGTGACACAACGTGACACATGTCAGGCTTGGCGATATATATCATTATAATTACAGGAAAGCAGATTGTTTTTGGTTTGTCGTAGAACAAGAGAAAACACTATGAATAATGCTACATCCCGTCATGGTACAAAGGAAACAGAATAGTCAAGTATGAGACAGAGGACACAATGAATGACAAATGACTTATGTGACAGCAGTTACAGATTATTCATTTCGATGACATCATGCATTTGACCATATCCATCTTTTTTTATGCACTTTTTCCTGCACCCACGCGGTAAAAAGAAAAAAACTATCCATCATTGACGCAATATCACAGAAATTTTACATGTCAAAAAAAAAAATCAACGGGAGAGAGCATATGTACATGGACAGCATATAATTCATAACAGGCACGGTGGAGTGTACATTTACGGGACTCTATTTCACCAAGAGAGTCTACCAAAATTTTTTTGAAAAAAAAAAGCCGGATAAGAAAGAAAAGCCAGTTCTCGATAAGCTTGTGGTTAATTTTAATTATATACTGATGAAAGACAAGTCACAAGAACAAGTACATCTTCCCCCTGGTCGACAAACTTCTTTATTCCATGTAAAGGGTATCGTAAGTATTTTGAAAAAAATTTCGTCCATGTCGTACCGATAAGTGAGCACAAGAACGTAGGTTAAAAAAACTACAGCGTCAATTCGAAAGAGAGAGAGAGAAATAGAGAAGGAAAAAAAGACAGAAAGAGAGACCACCAATGAATGGGTAAAGAAGGAAATATATATAACTGTACTAGAGAAAATGCAGAGTACATCATGTTTGTTGCCGGACGGCAGAAGGATACCCATGATTGTTTGAAGGAAGGGTCGGAGGATCTGGACTTGGTCTTGGTCCAAGGTACGAAGAAGGACGAACGGGTGCATTTGGGTTAACCGGATTAACCGGTCGTGGTCCTTGCCCGGTCCAATCCTGATTAGGTATTCGTTGGAGGGCCTGGGGTGCACTTGGTGGCGGCGGAGGCGGAGGTTGTGACCCTGGAGGATATGAGGGTTGTGCAGGTGGTGGTGGTGGCGGTGGCCTGACCGCCCGTTCTGACTGCGGAGGTCCAGTAGCGCCACCAGGTCTCTCCGCGCCGTTAGAGTTTTGATTCTGATAGCGTGGGCCACCATTATTGACTGCCCCGTTGGCGAGCGGAGGTACACTCCGCCCGTTGACGCCCCTCACCTTCATGTAAGCATCGCACTTTTTCATAAACTCTTTCCCAGGCAGCTCCAAACAGTTGGCAAAAAAGTCATGATCTTGTAGCATCGGAACGAAATCCTGAGGGACAACAAAGAATTCGTCCTGATTCTCCAGAAAGACCGTGACAACACGCAATGCCCCAAAAGTCTCGTCTCGCATCGCGTCCCGGCCGCGTGCATAGAGGATACTTGGACAGATGACAGTTGCCAAGTTGCTCAAATCCATTTTGCTTCCAGTCTCGGCATCCATGTGTGCAAAGGAAGCGACCCATTTAAGGAAAACGAAGAGAATCTCCATTGTGTCACGATGGCTCTTTGGCAAGATCAGAGACACGAGATGGAGATATCTCATGCGCTCAGCCTCGGTAGGGAAATCTAGATGACTTGTCAGACATGAACAACTACAAGTCGTGTGTTACAACGTACTTTGCGTAGCAACGAATAACCGATGTAGTTTAAAAGTCATCAAGGGATCTGGCAAATCACGAAGGAATTTCTTGAGCAATGCAGCAAGCTGAACCGGATTATCCTGCGTCAAATCGACAGACGAGGGATCACGGTCGATAGCCTCCGTAAGATCCTTTAATCGTCGAATATTCCCATTTTTCCGGAAGATACCCTCAATCGACATGTCTGACATGAAAAGTGATGAGACTCTATACAACAACGTAAGCAATGACAGTACTAACCCATCTGCCTCATCGCAGAGATAACATCATCGATAAAACTTGGCACTCGTAAAGGTTCACGAGAAGCCCCGAGTGTCGAGTCTGAACCTTCCTGCTGCACCAGATCATCAAGGGGCACACCAAACACACCTAACAGAGCAATTCAGCGATACGACTGACGTCCACAAAACAATAAACTCACCCTTCTTCTGCTTGTTCTTCTTTTCATTTTTAAAGAGCGTCTTCCAAAACCTACTCTTCTTAGTTTCCACCATCTCGAGCACCTCATCTAGATCAAAAGCATCCTTCAAAGGTGACTTTGTTAGCAGAAACACGGCGGCATGTTTGACGATGGCCAGCTCCATGGGGCTCAACTCGGCAATATAAGGTATCGAGCTCTCCCGAGGCAGAGACCGCTGCTGTTCTCTCGCCTGAGCCGCCTCCATGAGCTGCGGGATATCCGCAAGGGTGATCCCATCGTCCAATCTTGAATTGGAAATAGGCGGATTGCCTTCTGCCGGTGAGTTCGGTGCGCTGTCATCAACAATCATCACCTCAGTGTTGGCCCGCGAGAGCGCTGGCCGCAGCAGCTGGCCTAGCGGTGGAACAGCATCTTGGGGCTTGCCCAGATGCGGTGGCGCCGCTCGCTGTGAAATCGGCGGAGAGGGATACTGCTGGGGTGATTGGTGTATAGGAGGACCTTGATGCTGTCCCACCTGGCTGCTCGGATGATGCTCCTGCTGTCGATGAGAGGTGTGCAGCACATCAGATGGGTGAACGCTCCTTCCTGCGGGGCTCTCGACGATAGTCGAACGCTTCGGTAGCCGTGCCGTCGCAGACAGCTTGCGATCCAAATGAACCGAGGCTTTCATCCGCATGATATCACCCGAGTTTCGATACGGATCTGATTCCGATGGCGTCGCCACGACTAAAGAAAGAAAGTCTGTAAAGCGGAAACGACATGACGAATGACGACATACCTGGAGATAACGGGACGACACCTTGCTTCTTAAGTAGCAGATACAAACGCCTTAGCGCAACATTTAAGAGGAAAGCATACTGTTCGAGGCGTTGAACAGGCTGAAAGCCACCTCGACAGCCACTGTGCGCGTGATCTGTACACACAATGACACTGGGTACATCACCAAAGGAAGTTGTATCCCGTCTAGAGTCCACTTCGTATACGAATGCTCCCACGTTGGCAGGTGGTCTCCGTGCTGTAGAAAGTTTGGGCGGCTGATCTTTTGTCACCTCTTTACCCTCCTTATCATCGCCAAGTTTGGGTGTAGACTCCTTGGGGGGCACAGGAACGGCCGCAATCTTACCGCACTTGATACACTGAACGCAACTAGAGTGCCACCGCTGATAGGTACCTAGCCGTACACAATCCTCTTCCACGGTAAGATTACACTTGACGCAGAGATCAGATGGAGGGTTGTTGGACGAGACTTTAGTCGGTCCGTCTCTGAAAGGCGGGTCTCCGGCGTTCTCCGGCGCCAGGCTTCGAAAGCCGTACATGACTCCCTGTGTTCCATAGTTTCCGCCGTTGTGACTGGGTATTATAGGCTCGCCGTTCTGCCCCTTGTTTGTCCTCCGTGCAGCCGGGTTGGCTCCTTGCACCGCAAGAAGATGAAGCTTATCAAGGAACGACGCCATAGCTTCTCGCACGCTCTGGTCCCGCTCCAGTTTCAATGCTCCGGTGAGGGCTATCCTGATCAGGATCTTGAGGTAGTGAGCCAATCCAGTAACAAGGGCAAGGAGTTCTTGTGTCATTCCCATCCGACGTGAGCCGGTCTCCTGAGTATGTGATAGGAGGGTGAAGAGCTCGACGGTCTTTCGACAAAGCATTCGAGCTTCTCGGACGTGGGACATTCCTGTTAAGCATTCAACATGAGGCAGCCCGGCCTAACCGAACTGCGAGATCCGCTCACCTTTCATGTTCAGTCGAGCAAAATGATACTCCAAATCGTCTATGGTCGCAAATAGAACCTCCACGTGTAGTATGAATCTCTCGGCCATGCGAATGGCGTCTAGATATTGTCCGTTGCTGACTTGGCGGAGCATGTCTGAAATACAGGCGGCACTAGACTCTTCGAAAGCTGACAAGACACTGATTTTCTTCAACATGAGAGTTGAGAACACGATGGGAAAGCCACGTACGTCCATATGCGATAGACCTGCTGCTCCATGCGAAGTTGCTTCTCCTTCAACGAGGCTGGACTCTCCCGCTTCTCCTCTTCAACGTAAGCTGGTTCCTGAGGTGCATCATCGGGGTCGACAGTACTAGTCGGTCTTGGAGATACGACTTTCACATTCCAAAACTAGAAGACGGTGATGAGAAGCGCTGTCAAGATTGACTGGGACGGTACCTTGTTGATCATATAGCATTCCGGATGCCAGCATTCGTCCCGCGCGTTTCGATTGATTTCCACAAACTGCTTGAGGATGGCGCTATTGCAGCCGGCGCATTTTGTCGCGAAGCGCGTGGAATAGTGAAAGTGGCAGTATACGTCACCGTCGTGCTCGTAATAAGAATCCGAAGGCCCAAATAATGTCGAGCAGAGGGAACAGGTAAAGTGTTCTACATGAAATTTTTTGTCTGGAGAAAAGAAAAAGTTGAGCAAAAGACATCAGGACCGATAAACGTGCACCACTGACTGCATGCCGTAATGTAGCTGCCGCGTAGGGCCATGTTGCATTTTGCGCAAATGAGGTTGAGACGCCGGAAGTAGTCACGTTCGCACAGAGGCTGCTGTTGGCCGTCATGACCCTCGATGGGGAAGAACTTGGAAGCCACGACGTCGCCGCAGTCCTGATTGAGTTAGTGAGCGGGGAATTTGAAATTGAGAAAAGTAAGACGCGTACCCCGCATTTGAAGCAGTTTAGGTGGAACACAGTGCCCAATGCACGGACAAAGGGCCCCTGCATCGGTCTTGCGCACGCCGAGCAGTTTCTGGCAGAGAAAAAAAAAAAAAAGATGAGACGACGAAGATGGGTGGAGAGGCTGCTTACGTGTTCGCGAGAGACGCGGAGGTGGAGGACAAGGTGGTTGGGGGCGGTCTGCCCTGGGAGGACGAGTCGGAGTTGGCAGAGGCAAGGGAGGTGGAGCTGATGCGGTGGCCCAGAGGATTTGAATGGGACGATGAGGCGGGAGTGGCGGGCCTGGGAGAAGATGGGGGACGGGAGCTGGAGGAGGCGTGGCTGAGATCATCGCTGCGGGCATGGGGGGCGGGGAGTGAGATGGGATGGTGGTCATGGGAGTTGTATGTGGCAGCACGGATGGGGACGCTGGGACGCTGGATGGGACGCGGGGAGGGACTGGGCGGGGGCGTGCGCGAGGTGTGTTGGGCGAATCTGGGCGGCTCGCTGTCGAGCGGCGGGGCGGCGGGCGGCGGCAGGGCAGGCGACGGGGGATCGTTGCGATTCATCGTGCAAGAGCAGCGCCGGGTCAATCCCCCGCTCAAGATCACCCCTTGTCACGCGTGACCACTCATCCCTAATAATACAGCTCATAGATAAAATACAAATATCACCACCACCGCGCATACTCTCCCGGGCTCTCGTACAGAAGCGTCCCTCTCCCCTTCCCAAACAACCCCGCCGGCGACTCCCCCGTCGCCCCCATCCGGTTCAGCTCTTCGTCCAGGAGCGCACCAGGGTCATGCGGATCAAACACCGACCGCGACCCAGGCGTTCGGAACGGAGAGAATATCCCTCCCCCCGCTGGCGTCGAGAACGGCGATTCGTTCTGGTTCGTCGGAAACACCAGCCGTCGCGGAGTCACAGGCGCTCCTCCGTGCGTCCCCGAGCTCACAACGCGCTTGCGAGGCGTTCTGCTCAGCTCCAGCTCCCCAGCATCGTCGTCCCACTCTGAATGCAGCGCCGCAGGGTTCACTCCTTTCGACGACAGCGGTGTACGAACCGATGACACCGGCAGCTGAGACGCCGTCCGGGGCGGTGTACAAGGCGTCGGCGTTGTCGGACGCTCCCCATCCAGCGACTTTTTTATTTTGGAAACCTTTGCGGCTTTTCGATTCAAAGTCGGTGAACTAGGAACAGGTGGCAAGGTCATCTTTTTCTGTACCACGAGTTAGTCACCCTCGACAGCTGGAAAAAAAAATCAACTTACACTCAGTCTCTTTCCATCTGGGCTCTTGGTAACCCCTTTCGTGCGCATCCACAGAGCCTGATCGTCATCATCAGACGAGTGCAGTTCAAGCTTGAATCCTGAACCGAGTGTGAAATCCTGCGCCTTGGACTTTTGCGGGTCCTTCGCAGGGCTCAACAAAGACTCGATAAACACATTCTCATCCTTAGGCGCCTCTTCTTCTTCATCGTCTTCACAATCACCGCTAATCGTAATATAATCGTCCAGATTGACGTCCTCGAGACTCGAGCTCGAAGTCCCCAAGTCGCTTGACGTGGGTGGGGGACTAGAGGAGCTGCAATTTGGCGTGAGGTCAGGTAACGATGACGACACTGAATCTGATGCCACGATCGGGGTCGACTCGGGCGAAGGCGTAGCTTCAGAGGCTTCCTTCGTTTGCGAGCTCCCTCCTGTCGCCTTCGACGGGTTTTCAACTTTACTTACAGTCGACATCAGTCGGTTATAACCAACACCAGCAGGAAGAGGAGGAAATATAACTTCTGCAGGCAATTGCATGCAACTCTCATAGTACGGCTGGTGATTGGTTGTAGGGCGCGTTGGCGGAAACAGAGGATGGGCTGTCAATGTGGCAGGCATGTAAGAGGTTGTCAGAGATACCGCCGGTTGCTCTCTTTTAGCACGCTTTGGCTTTCTGAGGTCTGCTCCATCGTCTATCTCTGCGCGCTTTCTACCCTTTCCTTTACCTTTGGACTGTTCAGCCTTGGCGGCGAGACTTTGAGCAATGTCCTTGCAAAGATGTTTCCTGAAACCTCCACCCTTGAAGCATTCCAAATCCTCGTCCCATATAGCCCACAGTGTCCGTCCTATCGCCCGATCACGGGGGACTTTGCGGAAACATATAGTAGTGCTCAGAACATGCCTAATGCTGTTCATCCATGTCGTTTCGCCGCGTTTGAAATGCGGATATACAATCGTGATCCAGTCGTAAATTTCTTGAAGCGTAAGTCGGTGTTGAGGAGAAGATAAAATCGCTTGGCCAACAAGCGCCGCATAGGAAAGATCAGGTTTGTGAGGGGAATATGGACCAGGCGGAAGGGTATAAGGTAGCTTATCATATTCTTCCTCCTCAGGAAGAGGACCCATTGGTCCTGGGGAGGAGACAAGGTTCACGGGAGGCCGATTTGGTGTGGAGACGGGAGAAGACGGGGGAGGTGGCGAGGACGGGGGTAAAGGAGAACTTTCAAGTTTGGTACGAAGCGTATAAGTGCGTCGATTCTGAGGTGTAACCGGTGGCATCGAGGGGCCGGCCTGTGCATTTGCAAAGCCGAGAGGAGGTAGGAGATGGGCATAGGCAAGGTATTGTGGGTATGCAAGGTATTGTTGCTGAGGGGTGGGTGGGGGTTGCATCGCGGATGTCACACTCGGTGACTCAGTTTTCACTGGAGTCTGTTGCTACACAATAATCAACATGATGCGCTGTCCAGTCGATACGGACGTACCCTGAATGACTGAGAGAAGGTGTCCGTGTTGAGATTGGTATGTTCTCGGTAGTACTTATTCCGCTGAGGTGTAACCGGCAAAACAGACGAGCTGTCACCCTAAATACACATCAGAGGCACAGGATGACGCGTCGAATAACATCCACGAACCTGGGAATACGTCCCACCAGCCAAAGCTTGTACATTATCGGTCGTAAAAGGTATCTCGACGCGTGGTCTCGTCCGAACATCGGGCTTGAAACCACTTTGTGGCGCGTTGCTAGGGGACGGCGAAGGCGCCTGTGGCCCTTTCGCCTTTGCCTGCAACTCGCGCTCTCTCTCCCGCCGCTCCTTCTTCCCCCTCCTGCTTTGCCGCCTCTGGCGTTCAATGACTTCCTCCATACTGGCAAACGCGCGGAGGGGCGCGGGAACGCCTGCCTCGACTGGCTCGGACTTCACGGGCGTGGTGGGAGGAGACATCTCCCGAAAGGCATTAGAGCCCGCGCGAGGCCTGGAACGCGTAAATGAACTTGCTGTGCTGGGCGGTTTAGCGGTGGCTGTTGTTGTTCGGCTTTCGGCGACGGAGGGGGGCAAAAGGGCGTTGATTGCTTCAGCAACGCGTGGAATGGCCGCGTTTTCTGTATTTAAGAAGCTGCGCATGTTGTCTGTTTCTTTCATGAGGTCTTCACGCGTGAGGCCTAGAGAAAGAAGCATTTGTGATATGGGTGATGCCTGAGGTTCAGACATGGCGGGACACCAACGAGGGTGCGACAAGGGCTCTTGACGCTAAATGACGCGTCAAAGAAGAGAATGGGGGGTGGCGCAGAGAAAGGGCAAGTTAAGGGAAGATAGAGGTGGGGAGGGGTATCAGGCGTATCGTGTAACCCTTGGGCCGTGAGACAAAAAAATGCCAAGACACGCCAGAGCTGTCAAAAATAAATATGTCACAACAAACTAACTCCGCGGACTTGTGGCCGTTACATGCATATCTGAGTGGTAAATATGTACTACTTTGGTGGTGAAGTTCAACATTGATAAGACAAGGAAAGCACCGTCCCTATTGCATTGTCTCAAGGAACAAAATCTGCCCGAGCGGATCAGTGGGTTTTCACTGCATTGTCGCGGCCACGTCCACTCACCTTCTTCATCAAGCAATGTCTCCTCCTCCAGACAGGCCTGGATAAATTCAGAAACAACGAGGTGACGCCTCTTGGGCCTTACAGGAGAGAGTTAATACCGCCCAATAGAACAAAGTCTGTAGGAACTAACTTTGACGTGCGCTTCATTAGCTCCATACGTCGACTGTCGTCTCGTTTATCAATGATAATGTGCGTGAGCTTCGGCTCTGTGAGATCAACAACCTTCCCTCCGTTCTCGATGATTTTCACAGAAAGCTCAGCAAAGCTAAGTGCAATCAGAGCACATACATTGCGATAAAAAGGTGTCTGCTATACCTTTTTCTGAGAACCGCTTCATTCTTGGACTTGACTATCAAACCGTTTATCTGTGCATTTTCAGGAGAATCAAGATAGAAGCATCTAGCGACCATTTTAGAAATCATCCAACGCAAATAAAGTAAACATACAAATGTCTGAAAATTTTTTCTTGATCGTACTCCATAGCATCTTCAGTCTCCCCCATTGTGACATTCACAAACTATATATGTTGAAAAGATGAGCAATCGGCCTGAATATCAATCTTTAAAAACCTACTGATGAGGCTTGACTTGACTGCGGTTGCTCAGCTGTGGGAGGTGGCTCCGTAGATGATTTCTTGATGTTGAACCAATCGTCAAGGTCATCGTCTTCGTCCGCCACGTCGGCGTTGTCAGAGTCTGCGTCTGTAACCGATTCGTATTTGGTGTCTTCTTCCTGCTTTAAATCATCGACTTTGAACCAGTCCGCAAGGTCAGGATCATCGGGCTGTTCGTCTTTCACATGCTCCTCTTCTACAGGCGGTGCAGGAGATTCTTCTTTCTCCGCTTGAGAAGCGGACGGGGTTCCTTCACTCTTAACCTCTTCATCAATTTCCGTGCCTGCATCTTCAAAATCATCCGCCTCGACTCGTTCATTCTTTGCATGGAAGAAATATCTGTGTATTGAATAATTTGAGCGTGGGCTTTGTATGAAGGATCTAAAAATACCTCTTATAGAAAGGCGCAAGAGCCTGACCATCGACTGAATCAGTCACCCATTCAGGCTTTATGACGTCGTGAATTCCTTTGTTGATCAGCAATTTAAGATCATAAGCTGAGGAAACAGAAGTTTAAGCCACAAATGCAACAGTTGCGAATACAAGGGGGATGCTTACGAGTGACCTTGCCGCCGTATACCACAAACAAGCCAGATTGATTGGTTGCAATTTGGGCGCACGTCCCTCCATTCGTGTGAATACTAGCACAATTCAAGTCAATGGACCAACCGAAACTAGAAATGTTAAGAAACTGACAGTTTCATGAGGTCCTTCCTATCTTGATCCCCTGTTCGTGATTTTGGATCAGACATGACCACTTTACGTGGTCCTTAGCGTGTGCAGCAATGTCAGATGGAGGACGACGCACCAAATTTCATGCCGTCAAAAAGGCGACTTGTCACCGCAACTCCCTTTAGTTTTGGTCCCTGGTATTCCGGAAGCATCACCGGCTGGAATGAAAAGTCAGAGGAATTGAGTGCAGCTAAAAGCCTATTATACTTTTTTGGTGACTGTCTTGCGCTTTTTCTTTGTCACTCTACAGATGAGATTCGCTATGATTAATCACCATCCTTACAGCCGGTCAGATATTACTTGCCCTGTATCACTTTCCATCTTCCGCTTCTTTTCAGAGCGGATGCTTTCCATGATTTCTGTTAAGCTTGTTACTACCTTTGCCAAAGGAAGAGGATCTGTTGGACATATACCTGTCGCGGTCATACACTCCGCAATACTAAGATCATCACGGATGGAGAGTGCTCGCGGGAAACGCATTGTGAAACCCATATCATATTGATCTAGACATAAGTCATGAAATAAGCTGTGCGAAATCCAGGCACGATGCACACCTGAAGGTACAATTTCTGCAGCTTTTACCTTGAGAATAAACGAACTATAGTCGAAGTTAGCATGAGTGAAAGTTAATTGTAATTGTGACCAACTCCGCAGGTTCTAAATAAACATCGCCTTTATCTTCATGGGACCGCTTTGAAGTCAAAAGAAATTCCGGAGGACGTTTAGCGTCCCAAGTCTTCCATGGCTTCTCACGAACCCACACATAATCTGCAAACGACAAGCCAGAACCGATACGAACAAATGTACTGTATCTGGCAATGAAAAACCAAGCATCAATGAGGCAGTTCAAAGCGATAAAGAAACAGTACTTTGGCTCGTCATCATCTTCAGAAGGTCTTCGATCATCAAGCACTGCACAAATCAATGTGGACACTCCACCGCCGCGCTTGCCGGATCCATAATTGGCAGCTGGAATAGTATTAGCTTATACAGACGAGCGACAAAGTCCTCATCCTACCGACAACGAGGACGTCGACCGTCTCTCCCATATTGTCCTCGGGTAGGAAATCAGCGGATAGTGTAATTTGACTGTTACGAATTCTACCTACCATGTACTCTGGCTTGACCTGATTGTCAAAATAAGTTGACTGGCCTTCAGAAAAATTGGAGTGGCGTACCTTGATCCAGTCCATGTTCCTCCCATTAAGCACATACTTCGCTAAGGGATGTTTGATAACTAGACCTTCTCCTCTTGCGGCCATAACTTCATCCATCCGTTCTCTGATGTCCTTCGACGTCTTCCCTTTGTATTCCACTGCAAATTCAATGCGTCCTGTAATCTCCTTAAGACAGCTGTGCAAGTTCTTCTTTCTAAACACCGTTGATCTCTCAAGGAGTGATTGGCCATTGAGATATAAGAGATCGAAGACCTTGACTTGCACAATTTGAGATTTATAACCAGACAGGAGAACGTATGACCTACAGCATGGGCGAGGGTTATGTTCTTTTTTTGACCTGTCTGAGAGGGAGTTAGATTTATAGAATGATAGGCAATGAAAACAGGAAAAATACCCAGCGCTGCTGTTTTTAATGTTCCAAAGGGAAGATTACGTTCAGATACTGGATCCCACACCAACATTTCACCATCGAGGATGATACTATAAGAGGGCTTGATAAATCAGATTGTAGACACGGAGTTGATACGGACTCATCAATCCTTGGATCAAATGCCTTGTCGATGAATGGAGTCAAACTACCAGTACCAATGTGTTTTCCATAAAGGTAAGTATAATCTTTTCCCTTTCTAAAATGCCGAGTGAGAACCTGGTAAGCACATGTAAGAGATTCAAACCTTGAACAATAGAAAAACTCGTTCCCTCTTTTGTGCAGCTGCATCCTCTCACCATCCAGTTTTTCTTCGATGAAAAACTCGGAGCCACCCATCTCTTTGACTGTGTCCTCTATCTTCTTTGTCGGTCGTTTACATAGCATAGGAGTGAACGCATGGAAAAGCTGGACTGTTTTATCCTACAATGATAGACCATGAGAGATCCTTTCGCGCACATCAAGCAAAACAATATGGTTCACTTGGGCATTTAGTCGATGAGATTGGTCCCAAAGCTCCCATGCAACCTTCTTGAGATCCGAACAAGTATTGTACAGATCTTGCGCGTCTGGATGAAATACCGCAAACACAGTCGTTTCTTTTACGGATATGTTCATATCTAGATCAAGGGTGAGTTTCGCAAAGTCTAGGATGATGTTTTCTTATCACACCTTTCAAGATGATCCTGACAATCCACCGTTGTTCCGTGGGTGTGGAACGGTTGTAGACTTTCTGAAGTATTTTGGATTGGGCATCTCTAGATTCACATGAGAAATTGGAAGAGTCGTGGGGAAGAACTGTACTGTTTCCCCATGTTCTGCGCCAAAGCATCCAGTAAACCATTCAGCTCATCGATTGAAAGTGAGCTTTCAATGACAGATGAACGTTTGCTAACAACTTCATAAAGGACAGTAGGAAAATCTCCAGATGTTTTCTAAAAGCGAGAAAACGCCACAGGTTGTTCAGCGTGAATCTTAGCATATGCTAAGCGGTACATACGTCCCTCTCTGTTGGTCTTTTCCAATTTAACAGGCGTATGGCATCCGGATCTTTCATCCCTAGCGGAATTAACTTGATGTATGTCTTTGCAAGGTTCTTTTCCTTCAGCCCATATACGGCACGTTCACGATCTTTCTGTATCATTTTGAGCGCGTCATAGTCAGTCTTATGCCTGTTCTCCCAGCTGCCTTGAAGCGCACCTGTGGGAGTACCAGACGCAGAACGGGATATAGGTCAAATCCCTTCTCATCGCGCCAGTGCTGAAGCGGGCTCTTAGAGTTAACGGATTGTGAGTTTTCCTGGTCGTACATTGAACCAAGCGTCTATAAGCTTCTTCTTCCTTTCATGCTTCCTTTCATTTGACAACTTCTCAAAGAGTCCAACTAGAACTCCAAACGGAGCACTCCCCATGTTCTGTGGGGGTGGCTTCAGCTGTTCCTCGTCCTCACCCTGCGCTGTCTGGGATCTGGGAGAGTTGGGTACGGAGGAGGGAGCCGGAGTCGGTTGCATAATCTTTGACGGAAGCAATAATCAAGAAGGAAATAAAGAGGTGTAGTTGCAGGGAGTAGTTGATGTACAATTGTTTGAATGTGGCCAACAGCGGTTGCTCGTGACTCGTTTCGGGGACGCGTTCTTTACCTTTGTTTACTCCGGATGGCTTAAGCTCGCCCTCTGAGCACAAAGCTCACTTCACATGCCAAGGTCAGCCACACAACCCTTTTCTTTCTAGATACTATGGCTAACACTATGATTCCTCGCAAAGTGTCCTCAGCCCCGCGAAGGATCGGACTATGGAAGATTGGAAGAGAGATAGGTTCAGGTTCTTCCGGTGCGCCTTTCCTCTCTGAAATCGACCAACTACATATATAAACCGCTGTCATCGAACTTACAGGCCGTGTCAAGATTGCACGACACTCAGAGACTGGCCAGTACGCTGCAATCAAAATTATCTCGAAGGTGACGCTCAACTCTCGAGTCTCCATCAATCGTATGGCAGACGCAACCGAACATACTCAATTGGCTATCGAAAGAGAGATAGTCGTCATGAAACTTTTGGATCACCCAAACGTGATGCGCCTTTACGATGTATGGGAGACGTCTACAGAGCTTTATCTCATCCTGGAGTACATTCAAGGCGGCGAATTGTTTGACCATCTCTGCAACAAAGGCAAGCTACCCGTACCAGAAGCGCTGAATTACTTCCAACAGATTATATCTGCCATGGACTACTGCCACAGGTTTAATATCGCGCACCGTGATTTGAAGCCCGAAAACATCCTGCTTGATCGAAATTTCAACATTAAAATCGCTGACTTTGGTATGGCCGCCTGGCAAGGAACTGATGATGGCCTGCTCCATACGTCATGTGGTAGTCCTCACTATGCTGCTCCGGAGATAGTCTCAGGTATCATGTACAACGGTTCGGCGGCTGACATCTGGTCCTGCGGCGTAATTCTCTATGCTCTTTTGGCCGGTAACCTCCCTTTCGACGATGAAGATTTGGCATTGCTCCTGGAAAAAGTGAAGACGGGAAAGTTTGAATTTCCTGAGGATATGGATGCCTTAGCGCAAGACCTCATCGGCCGAATGCTTACGATCAACGTGGCAGAGAGAATCACTATGCCTGACATCATGACCCATCCGTTTTTTATGCTTTATCCTCCTCATGTTCCGATCAATGTAGCCCCGAGGCTGGATAGTGCAGCACAACCCATCGACAAACAGTCTATCGACCCCGATATCTTTGCCAACCTGCGGACTTTATGGAACGGTATTTCTGACGAAGACATCAAAGAACGTTTATCCAACGGCAGTCCCGGGCTCGAGAAAGGGATTTATCATTTGTTGGTGCAATACCGCACAAGTAAACTGGAACTTTATCGAGACGAGGAAGAGAGAATAGCGCAAGATCGCCTTCGGCGTCAGAAAAGCAGAAAGGACAAGGCTCTGGCAGCGGCGTCGAAGAAAACCGTTGATTTCGTAAACATAGATCCTTCTCCCTCCTCACTTCCTCCTCGCGATGACCCGCCTACCCCGCGAAGAGCTTCAGGTCAAAATCGTCTGTCCACACAAGGATCTGATGAATCTCTTGCTCAGACCCCTGCAATTCAAGTTCATTTTCCATCTCCCTCACCCGTTTCCGCTATGTTCAACAGTCCTCCTCTTCCCCTACTCGAAGTACCTGAGTTTGAAGACGACAGGATGCAAGCATTCTTTCATCAGCTTGTTCAGCACCTGAACGTTCTTCAGGCGAAAGCCGCTACACCCGAAAATGGCATCTGGTCTCCCAATCTCAGTCTTTTCGCTGGCAGTGAAGATTCGGCTGAGCTTAAGGTCCCACCCTCAACGCCGACCTATCTGCAAGGTTGGAATTCTGAAACTTCCGGTTCCAGACCAATGACTGGAACGAGAGCGAGACCCCTGACTGAAACTAGGCCTCTGAGTGTTAAACGAAAACCAGGTAGACAAACTTCCGTTATTACTGGCGATTCGAGTAACAAGGAGAACATACACAACGATAATTACCTTGTCGGCGAAGGCAACATGATGAAAAAACCATCGCTGAAGAAAGGAAAAGAGGTTAAGGCCAGCTGTGAAAGACGCGTTCACATCATTGAGCCCAGAGGAAGGGAACATGGGAAACTATTCAAAAAACAGAAGCGAGAGTCTCTCACAGAGTCGCCAGGTATTTCTGACACAGCGTCTTTATCCTCGTCTACCTCCAAACCATTCACTCTTTCGCCTTTCTCTTCTCCTCCCAAACGCACCTGGCTCGGCAACGTCTTCAGCTTTCGACCTGCGCCTCTTCATCTACTCTCCGTCGCTGATACCGAAACCACGCGAAATGAGTGTAGGCGCCTCCTGAAGGCCATGAACATCCGCGTCATGTTGGAGGAACCGGACAGTCCCGGTGTTCTCAAGTGCCGTCTAGAAGAGGTGAAAGAGCCGAGCGGGGTTATGAACGTTCTTAAGGCCGTCAAGTTCAGAGTAGACTTCCACGGACCCCAGGTCCGCATTGAAAACGGCGAAGAGATGCTCGTGGTGTCTCTGACGGTTACACATGAGAAGGGGTCAGCTGAGACATTCAAGGAAATATGCAAGAGGTTAGAGAATTGGTGGAACTTGAACGAGCTACATAGATGGGGAAAGTCAGATGTCGGAAGAATGTAGAGGAAGATTCGTTGGTGTATACTCGTATGATTTTCAAAGCTTAATTTGTTTTCGTCTCTGTACTACAACGATGGATAAGGAATAAATTTTGATGTACATGACCTGACTGATGATAGTGTGAACAAATTAATGTTGTTCAGGATGACCATGTGGTCCAGAAAATCTGGAAGCTGTATAGCCTCGGATTTGCCTATATTACTCCACCTTCAATGTACCTTTTCGTTACACAGCGCGACCAAGTTTAATGTCCCTGAAACTGGCCTATGCACGAAGGTCGACGTCATATTTGCACCAGCCAGAGATTATAGCATACTGACAAGCTCACAACCTCACAAGCGATGACTCAGTGAGAGTAGGCAAATTATCGATGTGTCACCGTGAAGGAGCGATAGTGACACGTTTGTGATTTTTAAAGTTTCAAGACATGTTTGGAATGGGAATATCAAGGAAAGGGTGAACACTATCAATTGAGTATCCACCATTTCTAGAGATCGGCCCCAAAGTCTACACAGCTAACACGGCTATCTCTTGTTACACATTGAATTCAATCGCAAGTTTGAGCTGCTCAGAAATAGAAACCATGCCGTATGGGAAGGAAGTCATACAACTTCATGCCACCTGACGTATAACAACGATTGTATGTGAATGGGATTGTGCATAAAAACAAAGCCAGGAGACAGGTTATCTGATTCAGGCTTGCCGATAACCTTCGGTGGCGTCAAGACCTTATCAAGTAGATATCACATAGCATTGACAAAAAGTGGTTCCGGAGAAACAGTGTGAATTTTGGTGGACTTTGGGCTAGACAAGGCCGGCCGGTTTCAGCAGCAAGGCGCAAGCAGAAACAAAGATTTCTATTTGGACAAACATGTGCATGCCTTTGGGAAGATCATTGGACATCCACATGTAGCAGCAAGATGGCTGAGCCTAAACTGATGCATCTGCAACACATGAAATAGCCACTGGTAGATAATTGAAAATAGACAAAGGAGTGCAGAAGGTGAAGGTGTGAATTGCACGGCGTGGGGTACACAGAGGTGGGCTCTGGCCATGTGGACGTGAACACGAGCACCCGGGTAGTCAGGAATTCTGGACCGACGATGACGTACAATACACACCGCCTATGGGGTTGATTGGGCTGGGCAGGGGGTGTTTACGCGCCTCTGAAGAGTTAGAACTAGATAGATTGATAGTGAAACTGGATGCACGAGGACACAGTACATATAGAAGATGGTACATGTGGCTGGAGATGTGTCTGAAACGTGAGGAACACGGCATGAGGCTAGAGTGAACAGTAATACGAATGAGGTGAGTGTATGGGATAGTGGATTCGACGCCCATGTGCTGCTGGATGGGACCCTGCGCCCAACCACGTGCCGCAACTTATAAGTTGAACCAACACACGTACTTGGTCTCCTTCCACCACTCTTGACACACTCAAACGTCTGTCCCCACTTCGTACAACCCTTCAGCTGCTTACATTGTCCTTTAGATCCAATTTTTCATGTCTGATTCCAAACTCGACGCGCCCAACACAGCCGATGCTGCCTCCGGCGCTCGAGAAGGCAGCACTGGGCCCAAGGCAATCATCAAGAATGTCGACATGAGCGAGGAGATGCAACAGGAGAGTGTCGACATTACCTATTCCGCGCTCGAAAAGTACACCATCGAAAAGGACATCGCTGCACAGATCAAGAAGGAGTTCGATCGACGACATGGACCAACATGGCACGTCGTCGTCGGGAAGAATTTTGGCAGCTATGTGACCCATGGTGCGTATACCTTCTTTCTCACCTTCGCGAACCTGTTGCGTGCAAAAATTACGCGTCCATCTCCACGTGTTCATGTCGAATTATCTTCGTGTTGCTAACTCCACGTGCATCCCAGAAACAAAGCATTTCATCTATTTCTACGTCGGTTCCCTCGCTTTCCTCATCTGGAAAACATGAAATTACGGTTGCCATTTCTCAAGCGGAGATTGGAAGGATGTGCACGGACTTGACAGATATACATCCAGAGCATATGAGGAGCTCATTAGATACGAACAGTGGATTGTTACTATGTAAAACTTGTGAAAGAACTTTCGCACTATTGAAACGAATCATCATAATTCATTCTGTTCATAAAAATATGGGATGAGGATAGCATTGTGCATTCTATGTGGTACATGGATAGTAATTGAATAGTATGAGTAGGAGTGTTAGGATGGCTAAAAATACAGTAAATCATCACGAATAAATCCATCTCTAACTCCCTGCACTTCCACGTGCTCAACTTAACTGCTTTGAGAATCCGCTCCCAAGCTCTGAACGTAATGAAGTCCCATTTTGAGTTCGTCACTGCTGCTTCCTTTCCCTATTCCACCTCTCGGCTCCCGTCTCCATACTTTTGCAGACTGGCTGTTGACCCTCTTGTTCACCAATCCGCCGTCGTATTCAAGGTTAGGTGACGAAGGGCGATGAGGAACAGGTACACGCGACGCGCTTGTGAAAGGAACAAGCCGGGGTCGGGCGCCTGCTGCGATCGGTGGCTCTGTGATGAACGACTTCCTACTCGCGCTTCTCCCACTGTGTATACTCATTGCCTTCGACGCCGTCTGCACAGTAGCCTCTGCTGCATGTCTCCTTTCGGAAGCGTTTGAATCCGATGACCCAGAAGAGAACTGCCTTGATAGTCGCGTGTGCGCCTGCGCAGGTGACCTGGGCGGCGCAAAGTCAGCCCGTCGCCTCGGTATTGAATGTTCAGCGGTCGACGTCGATGGTGAATTCGTCATTATTGTGCTTCCCGGGTGGCTGGGGAGGCCTGCTTGTTCAAAGAAAGTGGATGACGAGTCAATAATCATTGCAGGTTCATTCTGCTGTGGCAAGATGGGCCTCCCAATCACCGGGCGTTGGCGAGAAGCTTTGCGGCCTTGTACTTTGTCACTAACGACGCGAACCGTCTCCCTCAGTCTCTCAAAAAACTCGCGTTTGCTCATGACACCTGGGCTCGACTTGTTCCCTTGAGAACCGCTTCGTTCGGAAACCCGTCGTAGACCCAAACCAAGATCTCCATATGTGCGTTCGTGTGGGCCTTCCCGTATGTTGGATGATGGATCCAGGGCAAGGGCAGGTTTCTCACTGAAGTTTGGATCACGGTCCGTCCATACGTCGCCACGTCCAGCATCATACCACCGCTTGTCCTGGTCGCTCCATACATTTCGCCCTTCCTCACCAACGATTGCAGTGTCTTCTACTCTAGCACAGCGGCGGAAAACAGCAAGAAGTCCTCCTAATAAGCAAAGCCCACCGACAGCACCAAACGCAACTCCTAAACCTAAGATCAACCTCGCGTGAGCCGCTGTTGACAATCCTGAGGGATGAAAGCCTTTCTTCGTGTGCTCTGGAGGAGCAAATACAATAGAGAGTCTAGCGCGAGAATTCGAATGCATAACAGAAGAGTATGCTGTGAACGTGATGGTAATTTGTTGTTCCTTGAAATCAGAAGGGACAGTGCCTGCCAATTTCCCAGATTCACGACGGTACAAGAACCAGTCTCCGGCTCTTGGAGGATCAAATACGACAGTTACTTCATCATCTTGATGTTTTGTGACGTCCGAAAAATCGCGTTGAAGATCATATTCTATCATTTTTCCTGGAATGCCCTGGATTGGTGGAAGAATTGCAGCCAGAAAGTAAGAAGACACAATTTCTAGGCGCAGAGGTACGCGAAGAGTTTGATTGAATGCCTCAAGATTTACGAGCAATGGATAAGTCTGTCCGAGCATAGCGTTTCCTGGATCACCAGAGAGTGTCCAGCTTCCACGATCATATTTCAGCCAGTCATATTCCGACGTATCGATCACCAAGGTCTTGATTTCGCTCCCCTCTAATGGTCGTCCATCTAAAAGGACGCCCAGCACACCAAGTTGCGAGACGAAACTGATACTGAAGGACGTTTCTGCCGTGATGTTCAAGATCGCAGGGGAAGTACTCATCGACAATTCGTGTTCCGAAACTACTAAGGCAAAAGGTACCGAGGAAGCAGAGTAACCTTCTCTATCCGAAGCATATAGCGAAAGTGATATTATTGCAGGTTGAGAGACTTGGCTCTCCTCAGGAGTGACACCATTCAGTGTTATTGCCTTAGGGTTGAATGTCATCCATTTGGGAAGAGGAGAACCATCTCTTTGACGAGCATCGTAGTACAGTTGAGTTGAGGATAAAAACGTCTCATACTGAAAGCCAATACTGAAAGACCATTTTGGAGGTATTCGCAGCGCAGGACTTTCCGTTAGTATACCGGTCTTAGATGACATGACAAAAACCGAGGAAAGAAACGGTGCCGGCTTGGAGAATTGTTCAGATATAGGCAGGTTCAGCATAGGTTCAGCATTATTGGTCACAACTAAGGTGAAGTCTTCTGACAGTGCGCCTGAAGAATCTTTGGCTATGACGGTAATCTTTGGATATCCTTGATCCTTGTCAGCAGGTGTGCCGTGAAAGGTCAACGTTCCAGGATCGAAGGAGAGCCACGGTGGAAGCCTCGGCGTGGAGTAGGTGATAAGGCCGTTGGTTGAGGTAAAGGTACGAGGAGATAGTGACCAAAGATAAGGTTTGTCGACGCGTGCGATGAGAGGGAGTTGTTCACGCGGAGGCTGGGCTACGGCCAAACGAGAGGACGCGGTGAGAGCAAGAGAGAGGAAGGTCAAAAGAGGGAGGAGCATAGTGGATAATAATGGCGGGGAGCGTGTTCGTCTTCGCCGCGCGACGAGTCGGCCAGCGAGCTCACAAGTGTATGTGTATGGTTCAGGACTTTGTGTAGAAACACCAACAACAGACAACAACGCGCTACTTGCACTGGTCACATGTCAAACTGCAAAATTGCATTCGAAGTTAATGTAGGTAAGTGTAAGTAATCAAAATGTTCTCATATTAACAAGTGAAAGACCGATCAAAACGTGGGACAAAATCAAGGAAAAGAGGATGAGGCCATATAGAATTGTCCCTAAGCACCAGGTAGCCAGATAGCGAGACCTGACGCCTGTACCTTGGCAGGATCCTCCCTATTGATCGCAACAATCAACTGGATGAGGTCAGCCCTGATGTCATCTCCGATTTGATCAGCATGGGTTGGGTCCAGGACGTGGGCAAAGACTTGGAGTAGGCGATCAAGGAATGGGTAAAGTGCAGCACCATTAGTTTGGAAGAGGTGGAAGATGGCACGGAAGACGGGCCGGTTTTCGAGGTAGTCATTTTTCAAAGGCAAGGCGTCAATAAAAATGGGAAGGACTTGTTCAAGGGGAACAGCGGGCGTGTTGCGGACGATAAGACGACCAACGGCACCAGCAGCATTGTCCTTTGCATTGAGTTTGGCAGCAGGAGAATCTGGTGTGACATTGAAGAGTGGTCGAAGGGCCCCAAGAATGTTTAAATACTGAGGGGCGAGGTCGTCTTGAGTGTTCTCAACGAGTTGTCCTACAGCGAAGGCAGCGTTGCTCTGCACTTCTGCGTCAGGATCACCAAGAGCACGGTAAAAAAGATCAAGGAGAGGCAAGGTACTGGGAGTGATGGCTGACTTCATCCCAGCAATAATTTCTGCAAAACATCCGATTGCGGAAGAACGGTCACTCAGAGAACGATTTTTTTTCTGTAGCAGCAATAGCATGAGTGAATGTAATATGAAATAAATTTCGTCAACGTACATAGTACTTCGCAATCAGAGGGAAAAATCTGCTAAAAGCAAGGGTGAAATCTGAGCCCAGAGCCTGAGCGAGTGCAGAAACGAGGTCGCCAGCAGATGAAATGAGGACAGAGTCATACTCAGCCTGGTCTTCAGGAGCTTCTTCTGCCTCGTCTTGATCGGGATCTTGTTGACAGAATGCCTTTTGCTCTAGGATCTGAATGGCAATGTTACACACGGTCTCTAGCTCTATATAGCATTAATCAGCCTCAGCAAGTCTATTTCACTTTATATCTGGAAAGAGACTTACGGCCCTCGACGAATGCAGGTCCAACTTTGTTAATAGTCTCTGCGAGACCTACGCATAAGGAAGAAGCAACAGATCTAAAAGTTCGACCTTCGGTCAGTAACGAGTACTTCGAAAATGAGATGGAAGAGTGTAGAAATAAAGATCCAATCAGATTAGTTCAACGGTCTCACGGCCAACTGGCTCGAAGTGAGCTGAGTTTGATATCGTCATTGAAGGAGTGGAAGATTGAATTGTAAAGATATTACGGAACTCACTTGTTGTCTTCAGTCTCATACATCTCCAAGAGCGGGATCAAAACATGACCAACAAGTTCCTTGACACTAGGGCTGAGTGGAACGACCTCATAACGAACAGTCAGATGTTGGATGACGAGGTATTCGAAAACTTGAACCTACCACGTTCGCGCCGGGTTTCCATTCCTGTGGGTCGCTTAAATCGTAGAAAGTCCTGACAATTTCCAGAAGCGAGTCAGTTGCGCTCTTTCTGATACCCTCGTAGTAATGAGGAAGAAGCGCAACAAGTTCGAGGGCAGACTGCTCGACATAGGGGAAGAAGTGAGCCTTGCAAGCGGCGAACAACGTTCCAATGGTATCCGCAGCTATCTCTTTCTCGACAGCAATTGCGCTGTTGACATCCATCAGCTTATCGAGATTGACATCCTCGAGTTCGACAGAAGTGTCAGCATCGCCCGCGTTGGCGGCGTTGGCAGGAGACGAGCCGGAAGCAAAGGCAGAGGAAGCATCGGCGACAGAGACTATTTAAAACATCAACCAAAGACAGCAGATGAAAAAAAAAGCAAGACTTACGAGAGATGGATTCGTCTCCATGCTCGTCCTGCTTACAGCTGGCCAACAAGGCCGGAACGACGTTCGGCAGATACTGGGCAAATTCTTCCCCGAAAACACGAGCCATTACACCGAAGAAGAGGAAACTACACTCTCTGAGCCTTGCACTGCCCATCTCGATACCCTGGAACGCCTGCTTCATCATGTCTGGGAAGTAGGGACGGAAGACATCCTTTCCAACGGCCTCCGCGAATGTGCCGATGGCATCCATGGTAATTCCACGGAGTTCAATCTCCTCCCCTTCACCAGTCAAGACAAGAAAATGTTGAATGTGAGCCATGGTAGGTTGGAAGTAGGGAAGGAAACGCGACTTGGATGCATGAGCAGCACTGCCAATGGCGCCAGTAACAACAGCCTTGACAGGAAGAGGGGCTGTTTCAAGCAAACCTACAAGGCGATCCATGATGAGAGGTAGATATTGATCGATGACGTCCTGGAGAATTTCAAGCAGGGCATCAAGCGCCGTGCAAGCCGATCGTTGGGTCTCAGCGTTGTTCATGAGATCCATGATGCGCTAGAATACAAAAGCTGAGTTAGCATTTGACAAGGAATGAACAACATAACATACAGGGATGAGAACGGCATGTTTGGCAGCACACTCATCCTCGAGCCACTCACAAAGACAGCTGACTGCCACACACGAGGCTTTCCTGACAGAAGTATCACCATCAACCAGACCAGCCTCAATGATAGGCCAGACTTCGTTCATGAGGGGGGTCATATACTCGCTGCAACCTTCAACACTGACACCAAGCGCGAGCATAGCGCCACGACGGTTTTGGGGATTGGGCGAGCTGAAGTATTGAAGAATGAGGTTGCGAAGGGCGGGAAATACTTGTGAAGGAGGCAAGTTGGTTGATAGACCATCAATAATACGGAGGGCAGACTGGAAATCGGTGAGTTAATCAAGTTTGGCAAATCTTCGAAACCAACAAAGACTCACGCGAGAAGGAGCGTCATCATCCAGGTCTTCAGGCTCTTCTTCAGTAGCAATGGGCATAAGACCCTCAAGGATAGCAGGAGCAAGATTGTTACTCTGAATCTTGGATTTTTTGCTGTAATTGATGTCAGCCTACAGTACAATAGAACCTGAGCTGAGTACGAACTATTGTACAGTCCAGTTGAGGGCATTTAAAGCGAGAACACGAAGCTCGCCTTCAAAATTCCTATTACCTCCGCATTGAAGAAGGAAGTGTGCGAGTTCAGGAATATGTCTACCGAGGATCGGCACTTCCTACAGCATTTAATGAGTTTGATTCGCTGAAAAGGATTACAATAACATACAAGAATGAGAAGCGTCTCCAATACATCGAACAGTTGCCTTGCACCGTTCTCATTGCCAGTCTCAACACATTGTCCAATGACTTGGATCATGGCAGGTAGAAGAGCTTGAAATGCTTTCTGAAGATAACGTCAGAATCGTCGATAAATTACTGGAGAGAGAGAACAATATACGAGATCATCTTTATCATCAGAGTCAATGTATTGAGCTATGACGCCGAGAGCTCTGAAAAGGGTGTGAATTATGAAGCGTCAAAAGAAGTCTTTACGACTGTACCTAACAGTCGTAATCCGGACATCGATGCTGATAGGATCGACCAACAATTGCTCAAAGAGTTTGAAGAAGCTTTGAAGGTGTTCTTGAAACCCTTCGACTATATTTTCAAGTACAGTGAAAAGGATGTAGATGCCGACTTCACGATGCGATACTTGTGGTGACGTGCAAGTCTGGTGAAGGAAAGGTAGAAGCTGGCCCCATGTTCCAAGAGGTATCTCAATGGTGGCGATAGCTGCAACGACCCTTGCAGCAGAATGGCGGACTAGATTGCTAGATATAGGTGGCGATCAGAAACAGATTTCTTATAGATGGACATGTAAAGTGGCAGGCTCACTCAACCTCGGCCAAAATCAGTTCCGGAAGTCTTGATTTTATTTCTTCGCGCTCGTTTTGGGAAAGTGATATCCAGAGATTACCACTGTTTTGCGCTACTCGTTTCCGCAGCTCGACGGCAGCAAGTTGTCGAACCTGTACACATTGTAAAAAGAGTTTCAAAGACTTTTAACGCGACATACAGGTTGTTCTGGGGAGCTTGCCAGGATACTAGCAAGAGCGGGTATACATACTGGGGTCTTGTAGAAGTCTGCATTCAATTGTGCGGTCGCCTGCAGGTAGAACCAGTTATTCAGATCTAGATGTGCATTTATTGGTCAACGATCGCACACACAGCTTTGACACTGTTGGTATCGGGAGATACTGTCTGGACAAGCAGATTGTGTAGATTTTGGATAAAGATCGGCTAGGAAGAAAGGAATCAAGTTAGGGAAACCATGCCGAACGATCAAGTATAATCCAATGCTTACATCCATCGTGAAAGAAGGAGGAAGGGGAGAGGACAAGTTAGGCGGGAGCAAATGTGGACGTCCAAAGTTATCAGCAACCACAAATTTTTTGTCGGAGTTGGCCGATGATATCTTGCCGACCATAAATCTAGATCAAGACCCTAGTTCCCCACATGGCCAATCGCAGATGAATTTATGGTCCGCGCATCAGCGCATCAGCGCTCAGCGCTCAGCGCCCAATGGAATATACTTGAGGAACCTGGTAGTTTTGATACATCTTGTTGTTTTATCGCTGGCCGGTTTGCAGATTTCTACGGCATACGGAGAACCTATCATTGACTTGCTAGGCTTTGTCTATAGTTGGTTAAAATAGCGGCTAAATGAATTCATTACGATGACATTGAAAGCTAATTTAGTATGAGCCGTCTTATCATTCAGTGGGTTCCCCAGCAGCTGTGGCGGAATCACCAAAGTGCGATCCCAAAAGGACTGTCAATTGGCTCACGTGTGCGCTCATCACGGGGTGAATAATAATATGAATACTTTGCTAGGACAACAATCCCTGCAAATGTTGGCCCTCCGACGTGGGCCGAGGCTTGTTGCACGCCTCCCAAGTTTTTCTCGGCATCTGTCGACTGTGTCACCACGCTCAGCTGTTAAAACGGGAATTTACGCAGCTGCTTTCGTTGTCTCAGCTGGTTTATTTGCTGTCTATTATTTCGATGCCCGTTCTGCGCTTCATCGGTATATCTTGACTCCTGTCCTACGACACACATTGGACGCAGAATTGGGTCATAAAATTGCAGTCAAGGTGCTGAAAAGTGGACTTGGACCAAGAGATCCTTGTTCCGATGACTCACGCTTGAAATCGGAGGTCAGTCTCATGTGATCCACTAAGTACACGTTAAGACTTGATTAATCTCGGAACTAGTTCCTAGGCAAGCAGATTTCTAACCCAATTGGACTTGCTGCAGGCTTTGATAAAGATGGCGAGGCAATTGATGGTAAAGTTCTTCTACCTTATAATTGCCCATTCATGTCAAAGACTTGCAGGGCTCTTCAACCTTGGCTTCAGCTGGGTTGAGATTGGAAGTGTTACGCCGAAACCGCAAGTAAGGTTCCTCTCCAATGCTTGTAAAATGGCATTTATTTCTTTAGCCAGGAAACCCGAAACCTCGAGTATTCCGCCTTTTGGAGGATTCCGGCCTGATAAACAGGTACGGTTTTCCATCAGATGGACACGCTTCTGTCCTTGCTCGACTCCGTGCTCGTATTCCTGCTTTTCGCCAAACACCTGGTAATGCAGCTCTTCGCCCGGAATCTGTCCTTGCGGTCAACTTGGGCAAGAACAAAGATTCTCCAACGGACTCTATCGACGACTTCGTTGCCGGTGTCCGTAACTTCGGTCCTTATGCTGATGTACTGGTAGTTAACGTATCTAGTCCAAATACACCAGGCCTTAGGTTGGTGCTTTCATCTCACTCAGAAGTTTTCCACCCAGTGCTCAGTTGATTCTTTGCTTCTAGAGGGCTTCAGAATCGCGACCTGCTGGAAAAACTCCTTGACGGTGTCACAAAGGCTCGCGATAATCTCCCCGTGTCTGACCTTACATCTACAAAACCAAAATTACTGCTCAAGTTATCTCCCGACTTGGATGAGGCCCAAATCATTGACATTGCGGATGTCATTAGAAACAGCAGCATTGACGGAGTGATTGTGAGCAACACAACCATTCAAAGACCGAATTCTCTTATAAGCAGTGAGTCAAATGTGTTGCTTTGAGCGACGCCGTCATGACCAGCTTACTTTAGCCAATAAGACTGAACTCGGTGGTCTGTCTGGTGCTCCAGTTAAGCCATATTCATTGAAGGCACTTCGCATTCTTCGTTCACACCTGCCATCGTCAATTCCTTTGATTGGATGTGGTGGCATCTCCACGGGTGCTGATGCTCTCGAGTATGCCAAAGCAGGAGCATCTCTGGTACAAGTTTACACTGGTTTTGGTTATGACGGTGTCGGTGCGTGTCGGAGGATTAAAGATCAACTCTCCGAGGAATTGGAAAGGGAGGGAACTACATGGAATCAAGTTGTGGAGAAAGCCGTAGATGAACTGAGCCTCAAACCCGAGGTAAAGCCGTCGAGCGATGAAAAGGGGGAGAAGAGTATTAGTCAACTCATTGCAGATGCCGAGCATTTGCGCGTGATGTTGGACACGCTCGACAAGAGGCTTGAAACGGGACAAAGTGTAGTCTAGCTAGCTAGAATTATTGTTGATAAGATAAGATAGCCATCATCTTTTGGTGGCTTCAAGGATGGAATGTTGATGATTTCGTCCGTGTCTTAGACATGGGCACGCAGCGTCGAGACTCATGTTCTACTACTTCTTCCGGCTCTGGGACTACGCCACAAACGCCTTCAGATTCACGATTGACCTCTTCAACAATAGACCACATCTCTTCGCCTACGATTAGCGCCCCTGATAAGGTCGTCGAGGGGTCCTTGTTTCAGTACACTCGCCACGCAGATATATGGTTCCACGATGGCAGCCTCATATGTCGGGCAGAAAGGACACTTTTCAAAGTCCATATGTCAATGCTCGAACGCCATTCTGCGTTTTTCAGAGACATGTTTTCTATGCCACGACCTCAAGTATCTAGTACTGATGTGATACCGAACCAAGGACTGCAGGAAGACATAGAGAAACTTCCTATCGTTGATCTACATGACACTGCTGAGGACGTTGGGAACCTCCTGATTGCAATATATGATGGGCCGTATGTTGGCAGGAATTTCTTCTTGACGTACCATTAATTGGTGTCGTAGGATATTCGGCAATAATGACCAAGAAGACTTCCACGTCGTATCCGGCGTTCTTCGACTATCTACGAAATATCTCATTGATTCATTACGTGCCAAAGCATTGGCTCACCTCAACAAAGCTTGGCCAACCAGCCTCAAGGAATGGGACGCGCGAGATGATCTTGCGCGTACACACGAGACCGACCCGACTAAAAATAGTCATCCTTATCCCCATCCAATTGTTTGTCGGGTTTTTCTATCCTTGTGTTGGAGGTTTGTCGTTGACAGTTACTTAGGCTGTGATAAATCTTGCACGAGAGGTTGATGCATCATCTCTCTTGCCCGCCGCTTTTTATGATCTTTCTCGTTATGCGTTCAGCCGAATTTTTGAACCGACTGAGGAAGATAAGATTTACCGGCCTCTACCACCAGCTCTTTCAACCCTCTCGAATTCTGATCTGGAGAGGCTTTGTCTTGGCAAAGAGGCAAGTCAGCATGCCGTTACCACTCTGATAACAGCTATGGGCAGCACCCAAAGCGTTCGATCGGCTCAACTAAACTCGACACAGAGTCGCAAGGTGTCCCTCTGTGTGTCTGCTGCTGCTTGCCGAAAGGATTTCTCAGAGCTCGTTGCCTTGGCCACTCAGCACTATCTCTTTGATCGCGAACGGGGATGCTGTGATCCCCTCTATGTAGCAGAGGAGCTAGGACAGTTGAAAGGCGCCGAATTCTCCGAGTGCAAAGCCTGTGCGAAGTCCTTGGAGGCCTGGGCAGCAAGAGAGAGAGAGAAGATCTGGAAGTCAATCCCGATTTGGTTTAGATTGGACAATTCTGGAGACACATCTCCCAGGCTTTATCGATCCCCTTCACTTCGTCCAAGCTCATGAGCTCGATATCTTTTATTGGCAGAGGCGACGTGCGATAGGATGGCATCAAAAGACCAGAAAACGTGAAAGGTTGGACGACAGACCAGGAGGAGTAGGCCCCTGAGCGTTTCAGCATCTATAGAAGAAACCTACTGAGGGTATGAGACCGAGAATCGTTCGTCGTATTCGACTACTTGCCGGTTGCAAGGTAGTCGTTCAAGAATTTCCGGGCCAAACCACTCAAAGGAGGCGAGGTGTCTTCTCCATATCTATAGCTTCCTGGATAGAGGTGATGCAATGCAATGCTGCTTACGAGTGTCATGTTTGTTATCTCTGCGATGCAATACTGCCGTTGCTTACGTTGCTTACGTTGTTGTATGAAGTCTCGTCACTTCTATATCAGATATGTCGATTGAGGGCATCTTCCAGAGAAATGGGAATTTTGACGATTAGAGGGTCTTATGGAAGCTATCGACCGTGCGCAGTGATCCCTTGTCTGTCGATTTGACGCACGATAATCCGGTTCAGCTGCATTGCTCCAAAAAATTCTTTGCGACCTACCAGATCCCTTGATAACTTTAAATTACATCGTTGCTACGCAAAGTACGTCGTAACACACGACTTGCGTTGTTCATGTCTGACAAGTCATTTGGGTTTCCCTACTGCTGAGGCTGAGATATCTCCATCTCGTGCCTCTGATCTTGCCCAAGAGTCATCGTGACACAATGGAGATTCTCTTCGTTTTCCTCAAATGGGTCGTTTCCTTTGCACACGTGGATGTCGAGACTGGATGTGAAATGGATTTGAGCAACTTGGCAACAGGACATGATACGAGACGAGACTTTTGGGGCACTGCACCTTGCCACGGTTTTTTTTCGGAGAACCAGGATGACTTCTTTGTTGTTCCTCTTAGCTGTTGTCGACGGACTATTTCACTAAGAGAGTTAACTGTACGAGAAAGCAGAATAGGAAGAAAGCCGATGCTTGATAAGCTGTGGTTCTCTCTGAACGATACGCTGCCTGATTGACAAACATCTTTATTCAATGTAAAGGTATGTTTTGGAATTGCGTCCGTTTCGTACCAATAAGTGAGCGCAAGAGCATAGGTTAAGTACATAGGGTAGAAACTAAAAACAATTTGAGGGAGAAAGAGACCATCAATGAACGGGTAATGTAATTATTATTTATCGTAGTCACAGTAAAAAGAAGCTGAGAAAAATGATTCAAGGCATTCAATTTCCTTCTCACCCGGATGATTTCCGCTGTATCTGAGCTTCAAGATTCTTGAGCATTTTATTTTGTTGCGCGATCGTATCACTTTTTTGCGCAAGTTGCCTCATCTTATAAGTCTCAAAGTGAAAAAAGGTAACTCAGGAAAATATGGAAACATACCTTTTCTGTGAAGTCCATGACCTTGTCCTTAAAAACTGGATACACTTTTATCAATCCTTGTTCTAGAGAAGTCTTCTTCAGCACTGGAATTCCCTTAAATGTCCCAGGTCTTGTATGTTGCTGCACACCCTGCTCCCCACTCTCTGCTTCTTCTTCATCCATGCTGTCTGCTTCGTGTTCTTCAAATGTGATTTCTTCATCAGTAGCATACTTCTTCAAGACATAATGGAG
>JAGGAP010000233.1:0-47760 GCA_017657235.1 Termitomyces sp. T73sscA | reverse complement strand
GAACTCAGTTTCAAATTTGAAAGTCAGCTGGCTCCCTAGAATGCGACGACTTTTTTTGAACCCAGCTTGTTAGGTAATGCTGACCAATTTTTAGTCAGCCACCCACAAAAACTCACAACTTTACAATCATCAATAGATCACTCCCACGGGTTTAGATCAAATTCCCAGGCGTTGTCGCATTCTATATAAATTCACTCATTGGGACAGTTTTTTGAGCATCTCTAATTTTGGTATTTAGTACTTTGTATATCCTCCATTTGCCTTGATAACTGCTTGAATCCTTTTAGGCATGCTTTTTATCAGTCTCTGGCATATTTCTGCTGGTATTCCATCCCACTCCTTTGCAACCCTCTCCCACAATTCATGCACACCATGAAGAGGTGTTTCATACTGCCTAAGCTGCTCCTTGAAGTACTCCCAGAGGTGTTCAATAGGGTTAAGATCAGGGGATTGGGCTGGCCACCAGAGGACATCAAAGTTGTTGTCTTCAAACCACTTGTTAGCCCTCTTGGAGTTGTGTTTGGGGTCATTGTTCTGTTGAAAGTAGTGGGCACCCTCCTCCATCTCCAACTTTTCAAAGCTCTCCTTTGCTCTGTCATCCAAAATTTCACAGCACTGCTCTGCATTCATGATCCTCACCACCTCTACCAGCTTTTCTACTCTATTCCAACCCATACAGCCTTATACCATGAGATTATTTCCTCCTCCATGTTTCACAGTAGGTGTAGTGGTTTGGTTGTGGTTTGGTTTGAAATGGCTTCTCCTTGTAGCTTCCACACATACTGCTTTCTATCTGATTCAATCCTGTTGATCTTTGTCTTACTTATCCATAACACTCTTTTCTAGTCCTCAACAGTCCAGTTCTGATGCTCTTAAGCCTATTCAAGTTATAGTTGCCAATGTTTAGCTTTGAGCATAGGAACTTTCCTCTTTGTAGCAAACCGTTACCCCTCCTCCTTCAGCACATTCTGGACAGTCTGAGAAGAGACAGGGTTGTAAATAATGTTGTTGATAAAATTAGTGGCCTGAACAGCTGTATCAAGTCTCCCAGTTGAGATTTGTCAAACAATAGCCTGTTTATTATGTGGAGTAAGCTTAGCTGGATGGCTTCCAGTATGGTTTTCCTTGTCCACCTCCACTCTCTATCAATCCTCCCAATAGTAGACTTCCCTAGACCAGTTTTAGCCTCAATCTGATGCAGAGAATACCCTTGAGCAAGGAGAGAAGCAACAGTAGAGCATTGTGCAGGAGAAGTAGCTTTCATAATGGTGGTTGAAGGTCAAGATATGGTTCAACCAACTTGAACTACTCCTAAATATAACCAAACATGGTCACATGACTCTGTTGATATTTCTACATGCAACTTACTCTTTATTTCTGACTAAAATAGAGATAAACCTGCAAAGTTGAAGATGCTCAAAAAATTGTCCCAATGAATGATTGTAGCTACAATGCCATAGTACTTTACATGATTTAACCAGAATTTTAATTACTTCCAATTCTTTGTGCCAATGTCATCTTTTAAAAAGTATAAAATATTGGGACAGTTTTTTTACCCACTAGATTGCATGCATTGAGAAGATTAGCTTTTTGGCCAATAGATCAACGTTTTGGCCCCTTTGTCTTGAAATTTTGCATTGGCACAAAGTAGAAGAAATTGAAGAAGCAAGCAGACAACCTGAAGAAAGAGATGGGATGTCAAAACAGCCTCATATGAGCAGGTTGTAAAGATCCATCATTTTGACATGTTGAGGTACTGTTGCCAGACATGTATTATGTAAGCTAATTAATGACTTTGGCACATACTTTTTTCCAAGTGATATCTGGAGTCACACATCATTTCTACACTCATAACAAAAGCTGTAACATGCATTTCTAACCAATTTCTAGAGAATGTTTAAGTTTGTTTTTTGAATTTCATCATACAAGACTGTTATTGTATATCTGCTGAATTGAGTATTTTCTTATTAAAAAATCAGTCTTATACAAGACCTAGATAATTCACTCAAATGGGCATCTGCACACTACTTTTGTTCAAAAAATAGTAGTGATATACCAAAATTTGGATTCCATGCTGAGAGGTGACTTTTTATGGGTGGAGCAAATACATACATATAAAATTGGATTGGCAGGCATCTCAGAAATTTTCCTAAAGGACTGGAGATCATGTCTGGATGATTTATTCCTCATCTTCTCCTTCTCCATTCAAAACCAGTGGAGTATGACTGAGTGACTAAAATTCCACTAGTGGAAATTCTCAACACAACCATTGACAATTGAATTAAGGCCATCTACAAAAAAGACCATACCATGTCAAGCAAAGTATGTGTCACATGACAGTTATGAGCCACGTATAGTGCCACCTGCAGAGTATGTACCATGTATGGTGATGCCAGGCTGCTATGAGCCATGTAAGACATTACCTGCAGGGTATGAACCATGTCTGGTGATACCAGGTTGCTAAGGGCCATGTAAGACACCACCTGCAGGGTATGAACCCATGTCTGGTGATACGAGGCTGCTACATTTTATACGTAGTATTAGAAAGCAGGTGTCACCATGTATAAGACTTCCAAGCAAGTACTTCACATATATGGTATATGGCTGCCAGATATAAGTAACAATATATACTTGAATATCTTGACTTATGTTACATCAGAGTTTGACAGATCATCAGTCCTGAAAACTCTCTTCCTTACTAAATACTAAGTTGTTTACCAACCTAGTATCCTTTATATTATTTTAATACTTATGGTATAATTAGCATCCTTTGGACTAGTGGTAATTATCTCTAACTATAGACTTTATTTGGCAGGTCATGCATGAAGTTGCTAAGTTCGAATCACTAGTGTTGTAAAAATGTAAAGTCCAGTATAAAAGCAAGCCTCACACACTAGCCAGCTATATCCTGGTTACAATGCTTTCATTATAATAATGATAATCAATAAGCTCAAGATATTAATCTGATAATATAAATGATGAACAAAGTAGAAGAAAAAAATACACAAAAAAAAAAAGAAAAAAAAAAAAAAAACAGAAAAAACATTTGTTGACTATTCCAGTAGCAGTCACAATCAACCTGATTTGGGTGTTAATTTTAAGCCAGTTTAATGTCACTCGATTTTATACATTGGCAGACATGACCCATATATGGTACTTGGACCATACATGGTATACCTGCCTGGTATGGCACTCATACCATGTCTAGCAACATACCTGGATGGTATGCCAGGTATACCCAGGTAGCGCAGTTGTATCAGGCTATAGGGTATACCTGGTACTGTCATTTTTGTAGATGAGACTATAAAAGAAGACATCCAAACAATTCAGACCAGCGCCAAAAGATTCTGCACGGAGGTTATGGCCTATGATGTGATAATCGATTTGAAGGATGTCCATTGAACCGTCACAGGGTTTCTCCGAGCACAGACAAAGGTTTGACAGGTGGGAGTGAAAGAGACATTTTTTGTATGTGAAAACTTTGGCCGTGGCTTCTGGGACTGAAACTTGAATCTAGATGTGCGGGAAGTCGTCTTTCCAGTTCGAGTGAAAAGGTGTAGAGAATTCAGAGATCTAAAACACGATAAGTTAATCTTGCGCAGGCGGTGTGGCCAGCGTGATTTGTAGTGCTGTCGGTGTCGACGCCAAGAGCATTTCCATACTTGGGCGGAGAACATCTACGATATGACAAGATTTTCTTGGTAACGGGAAACCTTGATTCACTGCCAAGGGCTGTTCTCTGTACCAAGTTTTTGGTTCGAATTCGTCAGTCGTGGCATATATGTGATGGACAGTCCAGAGTCAGCTGGTTAAGAGTCATCAACATCACGAATGATTGATTTCCTGAAAGTTCTAACATCCATTTTTGTACTGCTCTTCTCGCGTTTCGACCCGCCACGGCTGCTGTATCAGGTATAAAGGACAAGGTGACTAGAAGAGTAATAATCCAGCTTACACCCCACGAGCACTTAGATTAACATGCTTCGTTCGAAACTCGTGTCTTCGACTTTGTTACTCGTCCTTTTGCAGGTCTTCTTTTGCGCGGCATATCAAATTCGGCGGCCCTCTCAGCCGTTGAAGGAACGCGAGTCTAGCCGTGGTGTACTTCCTGCTCGCATCAGATCAAGGCTCATTGTTCCGCGACTCGTTCAGCGTTTGAACGAAAGTGGCAGGGCTAACGATGGTGTTACTGCTCTAGTTAGACCACGGTTTATTGTTCCCCATCTCGATGCTGACCTCGTTGGCGGACCAAGTTGTTCAATAGGTTTTTTCCTGTGCTCACAGGGAGGTTGCTGTGAGGATGGCTTCGATTGTATCGGAAACCATCAATGTTGTCCGATTGGGGAGACCTGTGATCCTAATGGTCCCAAGACTTGTCCTCTAGATACTTTCCCGTGCCCAGACGGCGACGGCTGCTGTGACGATGGCTTCGAATGTACTGGAACAGAGATATGTTGTCGCTCAGGTTCTTTTCTGTGCCCGGATGCCACCAACTGCTGTCGTAAGTATATGATTGCAATTCAAGGCAGTCCTCTTTCTTAAAAGTCACTTTACAGCCACAGGTACAACTTGTGATTCAGGTCAATGTCGTTTTGACCCTCTTACTACCACAAGTACAATCATACCGCCACCCAGAACTACCACGACATTCAAACCAGCCCCTACAACTGTGACTTCAACTTTTGTTGATCATCCTTCAACTTCGACTGTAACTGTTGATCATCCTACGGTCACATCCGTCAGCAGGCCAGCAACATCTTCTGGGAGCACGTCATCGGTTGATCCCCCAACGACTTCGATTGCGACGACATCAAGCTTTCTAACCACTCTAGGGCCAGCTCCGGTCAGCGTAACTTCAACAATGAACCCGTAAGTTTACTCGTATACATTTTCGGCCAATTAATCACTAGTTCTTATGACTTAGTATTACTGGGGCCCCCAGTAAAGGCGTCAGAGGTTATGGAGCAGCGGCAGCCGCGGTGTATGCAATCTTGGTCACTGCGACTAATTTGATGCGCCAGTTATAATATATTCCTACTCCTCCCTTAACAGATGATCGTTTAATATGCTTATCTCTCTTTGCTTATCGCGAGACACAACCTCAGCGTACTTATATATAGGTATCCAATACAACCGCGATTGGTCTTATCCCCATCATCATGATTTGTGTCGCGTACCTCAACAATCCTTTATCAATATCAACGACAGGAGATAAAGTATCTGACACTGCGACGAATTGATTGATAATGAGATTTCTTAAGATATGTTGAAAATTCAATTCTGGATTAAATTATTGCGACGTAGGTATGAAGCAACGACTATTCTTCGAGAGTTATTTAATATATATATATCGCCTAAGATTGACAAAGTTTAGTGATTTACTTGAAGGCATGGCTTCGAGTCATGCACTCAACAAGCTGGGCCCTTTGATGAGGTTCCATGGCTCAAGACCTGGCTCCATCTTTCTCAAGCCCGACAAAAGTCCCTGAGCCTGGGCTTGACGGAGGAAAATATATAGAGTCAATTCATGAGCACGATCAGAGTCCCTTCCCGTCACGGTGCATTCGGATATTCCCGTATAAGATGGACAAGGCCCGAAACGTTCAACCTTGTCACTGCCGCTTGTTCAATATTCATCACGCGCGCTTGAGGCGCTCGCGACGTGAACTGACTCTCTTTTTTTCGTGTGCGGATCGGTCTGGCCACATGCTTTCTTCGTTCGGATTTGGCAGAGGTCATGGCTTCGAATCCTTAAGTTTTGCTTGCGCTGGCTTTTCCTCTCAGACTTTGCAAATTTAGGACCCGGAAAGCTCCCCAAAAAAACTTGTCCAACAGTTTTCCCAAATTCCAGCCTCAAAACTGCTATCTTTTACGGACAAAGGTTGCCTTCTGGAGGCGTCAAATCCGCAAAAATAGAGACAAAGATTTGATCAAAATTTCCCCTCAAATCCGCTGTTTTTTCTCCGGGGCTTCCCGGGTCCTGCAAATTTGTCTGGTTTTTGGAAACGCCTGGCATATAAAATTTGAAAAATCTCGAGCAACAAAAACTTACATTCTTCGATGATTACCTTGGTAGATATCAGTATAGCTGTTTCAAGTTCTTAATTCTCAAGTTTCGCCAGCGCTGGCTTTCTCCTTTGGTCTTTGTGAGTTTGTCTGTTTCCGATTCGAGTGGAAACGCCTGCGCCAAGCTTTCAGGACCGCTTTGACTGGGCCTCTGAATATCAAGATCTTCGATGATTACCTCCTCATTGTCGTTTGTCAATGGTTGCGGCTGCTATGTTTGGACATTGAGCGACGTCGTTGCCAGATTCTCTGCCAAGGCCCTCAAATACCAGAGATAAAACTTCATTTTAAAGCCTCAAGACTTCGACGATTGCCCAGATGTTCTTCGAACGAGAACATTCTTGGCATCACGACAATAATCACTAGGTTTGATTCCAAAATTTTCACAATGTCTGTTCTGATCGGTATTAGTCAGGCCTTCAGGCCTGATTAATATGGAGCTGTAGACATGGGAGGTTCTCGGTATAAGAAGCGGGCCATTTTGGTGTCATGAAGCCATTGCAAAATTCCCGGAAATCCTGTCCGGTCCATTCTTATCTTGAGTCTCTTACGTCTCATGATGAAAACCTCCATTTTTGCGCTGCTTTTGGCGCTCTCCCAATGCTCGCTCTCTGCAGCATATGATGCACCAGCGATGACATTGTTACAACGTTCCAACGAGGGCGGAACTATCGAGGCGTTACTCCGTACAGGTAAACCAAACAAGCAGGTCCTCGGTTCAGAAGTACATGCTCGCCAGGCTGACTCGTGCGCACCCGGTGATCTGCCATGTGACGATGGTATCGACTTACACTTCTGCCCATCACACAAGCTGATTGACCCGACAGGTGTTGGCTGTTGCCCCATCGGCTATTACTGTAGTGTGTCGCAGGGTCAAGCGGGCTGTTGTCCAATTGGCGAAACTTGCACAGGTCATAGCGGTAAATGCCCGCACATAGATGATGTACCTTGTCCAGATGACCCCAACTTCTGCTGCCGTGTGTAGTTTCTATGTCTTATTGATGACTTACTCTGATCGAAGTTTAGCTGCTGATGATACCGGTCCTATCTTCACGACAAAGATTTCGTTCCCGACTTCCTCGGCCAAACCTTTTTCGAATACGTTTGTCTTGCCATCGTCGACAGCGAATTCCCCGCTCTTTAGCTTACCGACCTCGATTGTTCGACTACCAACTTCAGTGGCTGTGACTGGCCCGGTGAGCGGAGCTACTAATGCACCGTACGTATTCTAAGGGTTTCTTTCGGACGTTATCGCTGCTTAATTTTTTGTGGAATTAGAGCCCAAGGAGGTAGTACGAACCCTTTTAGCAGTGGTGCTTCAGCTGCAATTGAGCGTGGAAGCTTGACATTGTTCCTTGCCACCTTGACGTTCAATTTTCTCGCAGCATAACTACATCAAATTGAGACTTCTACATATATATGAATGTGGTACCAGACTTTAGGATTCAATGGTAATACATATCATCATTATATTGCACCTTACATGCACACATCTTCCTTCGTTTATTCACACGGCTTCGATCAAACTAGCCCTTTTCACACTGAGGTACAGGAACTGATATTTTGCTTGTTGCCTTCGTTGACCCAACTTCGAGGTGGGCGCAAAGCATCATTACGAAGATGCGATGAGTCACCCTCTACAAGTTCGTGGCTGAAACGCCAAGAAGGCCATCAACCAACCCCCCAGATCGAGAAAAAAAATTCCTAGTATGTATATATGTACAAGATAGCCAAATCCAAGATCATCAGATTAATACATACTTACCCCAGGTCCAATAGCTAGATAACTGTTCTCATCTCACATTTGTCAACAGTAGTGATAATGAGTTCCTTTGAGGATTTTAGAAACGCGACTCCTTCTGGCGTATTATCCCCTCTCGGTAGGCTCTCCCGAATAATCAACTTGACCTCAAATCTCTTGAGAGGTGTTTCTTCTTAGTAGGTTACTTGATTTTGCAGAGGGAAAGAAGGAGAACAAATCCCACCTTGACAGCACTGATTTAGGAAATGGTCGTCTGCCATCAATCAGCGCAGGGAAATCAACTACTTTTTGGACCTCGATCTAGCACTCACGACTTATCAGTCAAGACATCATGCATCAAGAAGACGATGTGATCAACCCAAGTAGTGTGTCGGACTGTCGGACAAGCATGGTAGTATGCCTTGATGCAGCTTGCCAGTGATCGCCACAATTCAGTATCCAGGTTCTGGCCGATCCGGGTGACTTCATCATATGAGTATCAAATGCTATTGCATTAACTTGACATACAGCATCAGTTCTGAAAATTGACAGATTTCAAAACTTGGAGAGATTCAGTGCTGTGTGGTCTGGAAGGCTCAACTTTGAATAGATAGACGAGAATCCGGAGGTTTTGCGGATCCTCCGACTTACTTTCTCATAAAAGGACAACACCCTCTCAATGATCCATCGGGACACAGAGCTTACTCCCATATCTTCCATCCTTATACCTTGTACTAAATGCGAGATTTCCAGTTTGCATTGGTCATTTTGTTTCTCCTCTTCAATGATCTGCCTTGCATTACCGGCAGCGTACTCCCTCCTATAGAGCGTTTGGAACCAGGAAAAACAATTCCGGCTCTTCTTCACAAGAGAATTTTTCATTCTACATCTGTTCTCTCTCCAAGATCTGCAAATTGTGATCCAGGCGAGCACCAATGCAATGATGGTGACTTTTCTTCTATCACGGCATTGCTGCGACACTTTCACTTACAGTTTGCTGCTAGATGGATGTTGCCCATCTAACCAATACTGTGACTCTTTGGATGGAGTGGTTGGATGTTGTGATATTGGTCAAGTATGTCATATACCTAGTGAAGGAGATCCAAGATGTGGCTTGAAGAAAGGTTACTCTGTTTGCTCTGATCGACCTTTCTGTTGTCGTGAGTCTCCAATATTCCTCAAAAGGTGATGCTGGCATTTTCACACAACTTCACAGCTATTGGTGATACTTGTGAACATGATGATGCCACGGGAACTATTACATGTCTCAACCCCATGACTGGAGACTTTGATAGTCCACTTTCTGCAGTATTCACGATTGCTACCACGTCTACATCCATAAAGCTGCCTCCAACTATCACAGCAGCATTTACTGCCACAGACTCGGATCCAAAGACATTACCTCCAACTATCACAGAAACTGCTGCAGACTCGGTCACAAAGACACCACCTCCAACAACAACTAACACATTCGTCGACTCGATTCTAAATATTAAATCAGAACTGCTGTGAGGGCGATCCCTTCATACAAACTTAATTTATAATTTATATAAAACTGAAACAGGACCTCTGCCACAACCACGTTAACAAGATCAACATTCGTACCACCTCTTTTTGCAACGTGAGTGCTTCACTTCATACAATTTGCAATGAAGATGATCCAGCCTTTGTTTAGTACCAGTGAAGCCGGAGCATCTGTGGCCGTTAAGAGTTCAATGGCAAGCTCGAGCCTCGTCACGGCATCCCTCATACCTAGTCGGCCTTGTTGCGATTTTATTCCTTTGAGACAACAGTCATGTATCCATTTCTTGAATAGTGCTTTTGTATAAAGATATGACCATGCGGAAGGATCGAAAGAGGTTGCTTCTCGAAAATGTGGACTGTCGAAAGGAGAATAGGCCCGGGCCGTTCCGGTGCAGATTGATTCTCCAAGCGAGTTCTTTTAATCACTTAGCTCGCAACTATGCTATCCCATCGTATATCGTACAGTGCTTCTGGCGCTAACTCTGGAGGCTGAATCTTGAAGATGATTGACATGTTTCTTCAAAATTGACTTGAATAAACCAGATTTCCAGGTGCTTCGCCCGCGACATTCAACCAGAACACCTTGTGCGAATGTTTCTATGACGGGTGGCGTCAATTATTCTTTTCTGAAGCCCGATGGTATTGTTTTTGATTGATACTCTGCTGGTGAGCATCCACGACAACGGTCCGGGCAGCCTTGTCTTTATCCGCCATAACCTTGACTTCGGCCAATGTGGATTCGACTTGCTTCGATGACCTCAACCTGCCATACTTTCTACTCATCGTCAAACATCGCCTAGTTGAACATACAAGTGTTTAGTCTCTCAGATATCATCGTCAAGAATAAAGGTCAATGTCCACGGCTGCTATATCATACGCTATGAAATGCCTTCTTCACGAATATAATTTTCAATTCAGGTGCTAACGCGGCTCAAGCTCTTCTTTTCCTAAGGATATGAGATCTCGGTAAGTACTTTTGTGGTATCTTGTCCCGTCACGGTGACGCGACAAATTTAGTTCTCCATTTCTTGATTTACTGGCCCTGAATTTCCGACTGCTATGTACGACATGGAACGACCGGACATGGTCTAAAACCCGACTGGGAGCGAGCCATCTTGGCAAGAAAATCGATGGTAACTATAGCTTACGCTTACGTCGACGCTTTCAGCGGTATCCCTTTGAACTCGAGTGGTCTTCTATCTTATTCAACAAATGTGTGCACCACTCCTTCATACGGCGCACGCAGAAGTGTGGGTGCAGCCCAGTCGGACATGCGCATAGCATCACTTGCGTAGCACAGATCAGTATAGATGATCGATTGTCATTGTTCGTATGTAGCATCAATTTTGAATTTGAAATCCATTGTCTTGATTGACATCGTTATATCAGGCACAACCCATACGCATGTCAACGCCAAGAAATTTCAAGACACTTGGCCTTATTCAGCCTCCAGCAGTCTCCCCGGGCTATGTACCCCAGGCCTTGACTCTCAGATCGTTTGATTTTCTCCTCGCAAACCGTCTCAAACTCTGGATCCCTATGCGTCAATTGTTTGTCTGACGTAGATCATCTTTCGCGGAAACCCATCCAAAGAGAAAAACTCCTGACACCAAGGTCTCCGATGTCGACGACGGAGTTCAGGGCAATTATAAAATTTGTTCCTGAAAGATCTTTATCAGCCTCAACTACAAAATTCGCTGTTTGAGGATTTCCGGTTCTTTGCTTCCCGGGCACAAATCATGTTCAGCTCGAAGGCAACATTAATTGTCGTTTTCTTCCTTTCCCTTGCCTCTGGCATCCGATTTGCGTATGCTGGGAACGGAAAACGCGGGACTATTCCGGCTCTGCTCCGTTCAGCTAATCAAGAGTCTGGTTTGAGCCGCAGAGCGAGCTGTGGCATTGGATTTTCTGCCTGCGATGACGGTAAACAAGAAATTGGCTAAAATTTATGGATATGATGCAATGAAACATTTCCGACTTTAGGATACGGGTGCTGTCCCATTGCACAATATTGCGGAGAATGGGACGGGATTTTGGGATGCTGTCCAATCGGGTCCACTTGCGGTAACGGCAACGATGATTCTCATTGTGGCAAGTCAGGCTATGTTAAATGTGCCGGTGATGACTTTTGCTGTCGTGAGTCTTGGTCTTTTTGTGTCGAGGAGAATCTGAAGGACGGTGATTGGTATCAGCTGCCGGTGGTCTCTGCTCTCGAAATATCAACGATCAACCGAGGTGCTACGACGCGAACGGGGCTCCAGCTCCCGTTGCCGGGACTGTCTCTTCCACTCACACAAGCACCAAAATAAGTACTCAGACAACTACGACTTCGGCTTTCTTCACAACCACCACCAGCAGTTCATCGACGACCCTCACAACTTTCAGCTTTGGAAGCTTGACGGATAACACACCGTCTAGCACCGCGACTATTCCGTAAATTTCTCGTTTTTCTCGCCAAATAGCCCACTTATAACACTAAATATCACTAGGAAATTTACTGTGATCAGCACCTCTAGCATGGCCATGGCTACTGGAGGTGGAGGTGCCAATGTTCCTGGGCTGGTGCCAAACGGTGCCATGACGGCAGTTGGCTCTGCAAGTGCTGCCACCCTCTTTGTCTGTATGATAATGACTCTTCTGGCATAATGATAAATACGCAGTTCATGGAATTCTATATCGCCCTACTAATAGACACTCTCATCTATTCGATATACCATGTTTACCCTTCTTCTTTTGAAATACATGTCTTCGAAAATACCATGATATCTTAACGGAGGCTATTTTATGAATGAATGTAAAGTTGTTCAACACTAAAATTGGACCTGGACAACTGATATGTAATATTCATTTGATCGGCTTGTGATCACGATGGTGACATGAATCCGAAATCGCATGTTCTGACCGTTTCAACTATCTTCCAACACGCCGACCTGGACTTCACGAGACGACGATGACCTCCAACTCTTCTCTTACCACGACTCCGATTCTCACCCCAGATTCTACCGGCACAAGCGGTAGTTCACCAGACTTTCCAGGGAAGAAGTCGCGCCGGCAGACCGCGTTCTATCCCAATGTAAACTCATCTAATAAGCCTGTGAAACCTTTCAGTCGGAGTGCTGCTAAACGTGCAAGCGTAATGGCGTTGGGTAGCATTGAACACCTACAACACTACTTCACGAAGACGGGAATTGCGGCGAAGAAGAAGTGAGTGTCTGCTGTTCGGTCGTGTTCTACGGATCTCTTGTGAGGCTAGCCGATCTATGTGTTGGAATATTGTGTAGCGGGGGCTGTTGGTACATGCGCTTTCTTAATCATTACCATTTTCATTCATCCGTGCATAATAACTGATCATTTCGTTTTATAGCCCTCTCAACAAACCATACACAGGTCTAGTGCCTGCTATCGGTGGCCTAACTCACGTCCGCACAAGTTCATCTATTGGATCCCACTTTGAACTCCCACCATCTCCCGCAATTCCATCTCCTCAACTTGAAATAATCCAGCATGTTAAGACCTACGATATTGACCCAGACTCACTCCTACCTGGTGTGATCGATGACCTCGCTGCGGTGGCACAAGCCTGGAGGATCGACGCTCAACCTAGCGACGACGATCTTTTAAGAACATTTGACGTTTTGAGCGTCCTCAAGACCACGACACGCACAATTCGATCAATACGAAATTACCTCCTTTCCCTTGGTGACGAATCAGCAAGCACAATACGTGCACACTATCGACCGAAGCTTCTCGGACCTGGTGATAAACCGCAAGCAACAACATCTTCAACGCAGCACGATCCCCTCAGTTTGATCAGGAGGTCTGCACTGGAAGTCCTGACGGTTCTACGGGAACTAGAAGAGCGATGTCGGTTACCTCTGAGTGATGATGCGTACGATGTACACAGTGACGGGGGTTCTCGTGGGACACATTCACACGTAGCCACCCCATCCAATAACCCAGAGGAACTACCGCCCGAGGACGATTTGAGGGAGACTGTCGCGCGCCTCGAGGCGGACACATCTTTCACATTTTCTGTCGTGCAGGTCAAAGGAAAGTCTGTGCCGGTGTGGGAGGACGAAGACGACGAGTTTGAGCAACCGAATGATGAGAAAGAGAAGCCGGAGCCATGGGACGAGCGGCTTGTCGTGGGTAGTGGATGGTTGTATCGACAGGATGTGAAATTAAAAGAACTGGAGAAGGAGAGGAACGTGATCGCGACATACCTGGATGTAGTGGATGAGGTACTGTTTGAGTGGAAGCGGAATGAAGAGGCCATGGAACGCGGGTGGGAGAAGGAAAGGCGGAAAGCTATCGAAAAGGGTGATCGCATTGTGTCGAAAGCGAAGGCGAGAAGGGTAAGCTCAGGGGACAGTAGAGAAATCTCTGCAGGTGGATTGTTGCTCGCAAATTTTGGCAAGCGGCGAGTGTCGACTGGGATGTTGGATTCATTAAGTGGGATGACCCTTAATGAGGAACCGGAGGTTCTGCCGGAGGAAGAAGGGGAGTTGAGCGTGGATGACGAGGAACTGCCAATCTGGGCTCAACGCAGCGCCTTCGTCAACGATGAACTTGGTAAGGCTCCATATCTCATCATGGAAGGTAATTCAGCAAATATATCTTCCTAGGGCGTGCACATGCTATGATCGTTGCTTTCCTCCCGTCCAATCTACTTCCCTTCCTTCACCCTCCAACCGAACGTAATAGATTCGTGGAAAGTCTGTCATCTGGTCAATTACTTTGCGTCGCCTATAATGCATGCGTCAGGAGATCAAAGCATCCATGGGGCTACGTGAGTAAGGATGGCGTACACGATATCATTACGCTAGAAAAAATGGCAAAAGAAGATGGGACAGAAGGTGGCTGGAAAGGTTGGACGTTTAGACGAACTGACAATCTGAGACTATGGGCTGGGTGAGTTGAAACCTCCCCTTCCCTACCAATTCATGGTCTGATGCTTTTTCTTGAGTGCATTGAAATTGCGATACATGCTTCCCATACAACTACCATCGCAAGTCATTCAGGTGCCTGGGGTTGGCACACCATTGAACGTAACCACAGCTCTGCCGAGTTCACCTGTCCGTTCTACCTATCGGTCCACGGAGCCACCACTCTTTTTCGACGCGAAAGTAGTTGCAAAGAAAGAGGACGGCTGGGAAGATATGTTAGAAGCTGTCCTCCTCAGATGGGTGACAAAAGCGGTTCAGGAAAAACGCAATGTCCATTGACTCTCAAGATTTGCCAGTATCATCGCTATTTATTACCTTACTATCTTAGCTTTCAAATTTCGTTTTCTCCCTAGGATAGATCTATACCTACTATATACCCACAACACACATCGATATCTATTTGATAGTCATTAGCTATGCGTACAATCTGTCTTCCTAAACCTTTGTTCCGTTGAGATGATATAACGAGTACTTTATATGGTGCCTTCTTGTCCTTGCTAACTCGCGAGAAACGAATTGAACCAAGTGATTAACCAATATATCCTAATTTACATCTTCTATCAATCTATGTGATTTATCCAGAAGCATGTAGTAAAGTGACACTAGTATTCATTCATGTGCTAATAGTTTGTAGTAATGATACAGTGTACATAGTGATAGATAATGATATATGTGCAAGTAGTTCGCGGTAATGATATAGTGTACATAGTGATAGATAATGATATATGTGCAAGCAGTCCATAGTAATGATACAGTGTACATAGTAATAGATAGTGATACATACGCAGAGTACAAAAAAAAAAACTCTAAAGATATAGATAAGACAATAAAATTAAGCACAGAAAGAACGTCCTCTTCTATCCTTCCACCTGTTCACATTAACTTTTGACAAACGCGGTTTGCTGGGGGGATCTGGCGCATGAGCCCATTGAGAAGCACTGACAGAATGACTGCGTTGCTCGCATGCAAGCAGATCTTCTTCACAGATGATAGACGATGCTGTGACAGCCGAGGTATCATCAGCCCAGATCGACGCTTTGATACCCGAGACCTTCTTCGCGCTGGGTGGAGGAGTGGGCAAGGTGACCGGGGGCGTAACAACTTTGGGGACATCGGGAGTGGTTGGCCTAGGCGGAGGGGTGGACGAGGTCGTAACAACCTGGGGGACATCGGCCACCGTTGCCCACATCGAACTATGAATCCCTGATGCCTTCTCAGCGAGAAGAGGAGTTGGAGACAAGACGGAAGAGGTAGACGAGGTCATTGGAGGCGTAACAACCTCGGGGGCATCGGCCGCCCACATTGAACTTTGAAGCTCTGATGCCTTCTCAACGAGCAGAGTCGAAGCCAAGACGGGAGAGGTGGACGAGGTCGTTGGAGGCGCAACATCGGTCGCCGTTGCCCACATCGAACTCTGAAGCCCTGATGCCTTCTCAGCGAGCAGAGGAGTTGAAGCCAAGACGGGAGAGGTGGACGAGGTCGTTGGAGGCGCGTCGACCTGGGGGACATCGGCCACCGTTGCCCACATTGAACTTTGAAGCCCTGATGCCTTCTCAGCGAGCAGAGGAGTTAAAGCCAAGACGGGAGAGGTGGACAAGGTCGTTGGAGGCGCGTCGACCTGGGGGACATCGGCCACCGTTGCCCACATTGAACTTTGAAGCCCTGATGCCTTCTCAGCGAGCAGAGGAGTTAAAGTCAAGACATTCTCAGAAGTTGCTTCGGAGGTTGCTTCGGTTGGTTCACTGGCCCAAATCGACTTAGAGAGCGAGGACGATGACTCAGAGCGAGTCTCAACAGTGGAAATTGGTAGTGATACCTCGTCGGAACGTGGCGGGCTAATCTCGAGCATCGCAGTGTGCTGTACCGATCGAATGAGCTGGTTTTTCGGTCCCTTCGTACGAACGCGCTTTTTCTTAGCTGGCGGAGGCGAAGCATCAAGATCCTTGCGAGCAGGTGAGGCAGGCACGTCAGGCGCCACTGCCCACATCGAGCCTTGAGACCCTGACGCTGTTTTTTCACTAGGCGGGGGCGTGACAGTCAATGCGCCATCTTCCTCTTGAATGATTTCGCTTGGTTGAAGGGCCCAGATAGAATCAGAAAGCGAGGCGGGTGTCGGTATGTCGATTGCCGGTTCAGTTGACTCCAGCACGCCCATATCCTCTTCCTCAAAGTTAGACATGTCAATTTGAATCGTCGGTGCAACATCGTTCTCTGGAGTCGTCTCGGCAGCTTTGGGGATCGAATCAGAAATCAAGTTCAACGGAGTCTCAACGGTGGTTGTTGATGGCTGAGAGCAAGACTCCTGCATTTCGACGTTTGGCAAATCAGCCGTTGCGGTCTCTACTGTCGGGAGCTCGGTTTTCAGAACTGGTGGATCTTCCGATCGTTGAGTAGGAACACGCTCCTTAGCGGGCGTGGGCATGGGTGAAGACAGAGAAGCAGCGGAGGTATCAATCATATTCTCGCAAGCAGGCAGGGATGTAGATATGTTTCCAACGGGAGCAGATTCAGGTTTTGGCGCCAACCAACACTGAGTCTCGTCGAACACTAAAAGTAGAAGAGGAGATGTAGGCAGCGTGGGAGTGGGAGGGCGTGATAAGCTTGGCTGTAGCGTAGATTCCTTGGAGAGTGCTTCAGCGGAGGATGAAGGGATGGGGCTCGTAGGTGGAACTATTCCGAGGGGCAAATCCGTTCCAGTCGTCTCAGTGCAATCCAGTAGCATAGAAGACGGTTTTGTCTTTGAGACCGAGGGGACTACGGGGATAGACAATGTAGCTGAGGCATTGAACTCCGTCTGTTCTTGAGGTATGATAACAAGAGCATCGGATCCAGCTGGAAGAGATGGCAGAGTAGAGATAAAGACCCGAGGTTGAGTCACGCGGTCTCTAGATTCGACCTTCTTACGTCTGGGTATGCCGCGATTCGGCTCAGACCATGGCATGGGAGCCACGCCCTGGTTGTCAACGGACTCAGGGTGCAAAGGCGAGCTGCGGATGAGCTGGCGGGCCAGCTGAAAGTATTAGACATGTCAGCGAAGACTTGGCGTGATTAAGGCTTACCAGACGACAGAAGTGCCAAATCGTGGCAAGAACCGGAGACGAGAGAAGCAATGAGAGCCAGATACTTTCGTCGTCGTCATGGTTGGCGTTGGCGTTGGCGTTGGCGTTGGCGTCGTCATTGTCGTTGGCGTCGTCGTAGTCGTTGGCGTCGTCGTTGTCGTTGGCACCGTCGTTGGCGTCGTCGGCACCATCGTTGTCGTTGGCTTTGTCGTTATCATTGTTCTCAATATCCGTCTCATCAGAGGGAAGGCAAAAAGGCGGTTTCGGTAACATGGACGGTGAGGGCGGGGGGAAAGGCGGAGGGATGATCCACGGTGATTTCGGGCCAGGGACCTCGAAGCTGGGTTGGACGTGGCGATTCAGGCAAATTGGTTGTGGGCGGGGTGGAATAATTGGAGCGGGTGAGAATCTGGGACGGGCGATCTGAGAGATGTAGAAGATACACGTCGGGGCATTTATTGTCGTAGTTTCGTTGACTGGAGAGTCCACTTGAACAAGAGCGGGAACTTCAACACGAGTATCAAAGCTGTAAGGGATGAGGTTGAGAAGAGCGGGAGGCCAAGAGGACACGGATGCGAAGCCACTGCCTAGAAAGGAGGGCATAGATTCCGGATAAGGGAGAATGTCGAGGAAGGCGGGAGGCCAAGAGGGCACGGAGACGCCACTGCCTAGAAAGGAGGGCGTGATATCTGGAGAAAGGTAGATATGCTCGAGTGATTTGATAAAGGCAAAGATCGTGAAAAGCTCTGTAGCTCTCATGATGTCGATGGTAATAAGACAAAGAATCAAGATTGCGTCTCGTATCCTTTATAAACAAACGATCCAAACTTTAAATTTGACCAAAGCGCGATTAAACAGAACTGAGACACGTGACGGCGTCGGTAAAAGTGGCGGTAAATAAGCGTCGGTTAGCGCCACGTCTCCGCCATGCCATGAGCCCAAGAGGGAAAGACAAACAAGAATGCATTCATTCTTCAGCATGTAATGCTTGACTGTGAGGAAGAGACCGAGTTTATGGAACACAAAGTAGTTCGTCGCACGAGATATAGATGGCATGCTCCAGAGCCATCTGCTGGATCATAGATAAATTGACAGATGAACAAGTCACCTAAAAAGTTGAGGCTGAGTACGGTAAGATTCTTTTGTCAATCAGAGCTTACTTGCATTGTATTCTCTTACAGAACACATCCTGTAGTCCCGTGCAAGACTTGCGCTCTAGCTTTACATAAAGTCCTGTAAAAATTGGAAAGCTTAAATATCCATGCTTTGAAATGAGGATGTCCGATGGAAATTAACGACCTAGGGAACGGAAAAAAATGTTGCAGAAGCAGAATACAAATGGCCAGATGACAAGTCACAAGAAAAATGAAGACGCGCTGCACGTGGTGTGACAATCTTATCGGTCACATTATTTGACGCGTTTATGATGATGTCAAGATGTCAGACAACGCTTTGCCTCCGTACCACGACATGCAAAACCCCAAAACAGATATTGAGGACGTTTTAGACAAACTCATCACTACTAAGGATCCCGATGAGCAGAAAAAGGCGATGTACCGATACTTTGCCGAAGATGCGGCGTTCCAGAGCCCTCTCTTCAAAATACCTCCGCATCAACAGTCTCGAGAAGACGCGTTAGGCGTTTACCAGTCAGTTTTTTCCAGTTTTCTCTGCATACAATGACCGAGTCTGTAGGTGGCTACGAATTTTATCACCCGCCACTCGATTTAATGCGACAAATATCAGTGAGTTTGGCTCTTGAGGCAACGCAATGCAAGATACTGACACAGCACCAAGTTTTCGACGAAGGGTCTCAAATTCTAATCGTAGAAGGAAAAGTCTTCTTTCCTATGCGATTCTTTCCTACCCAACCCAAGCCCGCCAAGTATGTTTACCGCTCGATATCCTTGACTCTATCTACAATTATCTTAACCAGGGTGCTCATCCATATGAAGTTAAAGAAGAATAATAATGCATATCGAATCACCTCTCAAGAGTACTTCTACCACCCAGATGTTCGTGCACATATTTGTAATATTGCGCATATATTCACTAATCTTATACACAGCAACTCACGAATCACTTTCTACCCATCGTTTCTCCTTTCATCAGATTCGGTCTTTCAGCCTTTGCCTATACCTCCGCAGTGAGTGCAAAAATTGCGCAGGTCATGGGTATTTGGCGCGTAAGCGATACCGGAAAAGGGCAGAGTGGCAGTCACACCCACTCTCAAGCCCGGGTCCGCTCTCCCCATGGAAACGGGAACAGACGCAACAGCGTTGCCTCGCACTCCTCTGAAGAAACAAGGATTGGCACGAGCGACACTGAGAGGCATGGAGGTAGCGAGACGTCCAACGAAATGAAATCGAACACGAAACAACACAAGCGAAGAAATGCGAGTGGTCGTCATCACTCCTGAATTATCATTCGTGCTTCGGTCTCTGTATGCATAAAAATTCTCCTGTATCCCCTTCCTGTAATAACGACCATAAACTTCGTCGTTCCCCGACGAGTTGTACTTTGTAGTGTATTATTACAAACCTGAAAACCCCTCATCGGTAGAAGTAATTAGTGTACAGTATCGTTTGGCCTGCATGTTTACTTAAATTGGACGTCCCAATGTAATCAAACGTGATCAAGAAAATCAAGCTCAGGGAAGCCCAAAAATACAAAGATGAAGGACCATATGTCAGAAGTGCGACCACAACGTTACAGTTTGGATTTGAATTTGAACCGTCGCTATGTTTCGTGTCAACTTCCGCACTTCTACATCCACGGCTTGATTGTTTTCAATCAAGAAGACTTTCTTCGTTTGCAATTGGCCTGTGCAGCGATGCTGATATAAATTTTAGAATGTAAAGATCTTGAGCTCTCAAAGATGCAGAGACAGCAGAGGACAAGGGGTGTTGCAGCATGTTACAGTAAAGCCATATGTGACTAGAAGCCTAATAACGTCCGTTGGCCAAGACCACACTATGGTGAAGAGTGTCTGGGTAGGGGTTATCCGATCTTTTTTTTCAGGAAAATCCATGATGACGTCGATCAACCTTGAATGCACTCGAATAAATTGTACCGAACATCTAGAAAGTAGCTGTTCCCTGCCGCATAATATTCAAAGGCATCATAAAAATCAAGGAAGTCAATACTAGCAGAAGTCGTTCAAGACAAGTGAGCGGAGATCGGATGAGGTTCCGGAGAAATTTCCCAAGTTTGTTTGACCTGTAACTACCATTTCATGCTTCGTTCTTTCGCCTTCATCTCTCCGTGCACACGTCAAACTCTCTCTAGTCTCTACTCCACAGCATCCTCGTCACGTATTGTATACGATGGTAATACTTGAAACGATTTTTAGATCAGCATCCGCGTGCTAACTTTGTACTAGTCTGTGTCATCGGTGGGGGTCATGCAGGTTGCGAGGCAGCAACAGGAGCAGCACGTACCGGGGCTAGAACTCTGCTCTTGACACAGAAGCTCGAGACTATCGGGGAACTCTCATGCAACCCATCTATTGGTGGTGTTGGAAAAGGCACTCTTGTCCGCGAGGTAGACGCGCTTGATGGCGTCATGGGACGTGTGGCAGGCGCGTTCATGATATTTCTCCACAGAGCTCTCATCGACTCTCCTTTTACAGACAAAGCAGGAATACAGTTCCATATTCTCAATCGCTCCAAGGGAGCAGCAGTTTGGGTAACTTTTTACTTTATGGAAACAAATTCAAAACCGTTAAACGCGGCTTAGGGACCACGCGCTCAAATCGACCGAAAGCTCTATAAGAAACATATGCAAGAGGTGTTGCACAATTATTCTGGCCTAGACATTCGAGCAGGCAGCGTTTTCGACCTCCTTTTTGACCACTCCGACCCGTCAACGTCAGATCGGTGGGGTAAAATCAAAGGTGTTAAACTCGGTATGTTACATCTACACGTACGTTATTCAAACGAATTTGCTGACTCTTCTCAGACTCCGGCGAAATCATTCATTGTTCGCAAGTCGTGATATGTACAGGGACATTCCTCTCTGGTGAAATCCATATCGGAATGAAGACATTTCCCGCCGGACGCATGAACGACGCACCTTCAGAAGGCCTCTCTGCGTCTCTCGCTGCGGCAGGCTTCAAACTCGGGCGATTGCAAACAGGTACACCAGCACGTTTAGACGGAACGACCATCAACTTCACCGGTATGGAGAAGCAGCTTGGAGACATTGTACCTTCACCGTTCAGCTATCTACATCGAGATGTGCCTAATGCAGTACGTCCTTGCGTCCCCTATAAGGTTATGGCTTACCTTACTATACAGGCCAACCAAGTCGTGTGCTACCAGACACGGACAACTCCCGCGACACACCAACTAATACGAGATAGTCTTCACCTTAGTGTCCATATTCAGGAGACTAAAAAAGGCATGTTCGTTTTGGTATCAATACATTTCCACTCAACTTCCTTCAGGCCCGCGATATTGTCCTTCCCTCGAAGCTAAAGTCCGACGTTTTCCGCAAAAGGAGAGCCATAACGTCTGGTTGGAGCCTGAAGGGTACGATTCAGGTATATATTGTGCCGCCTATCCGAACAATCAGGACAGGAAGACTGAAATTAATTTTCCTTCTGTCAGATGTTATATATCCAAACGGAATCTCGTGCAGTATGCCAGAAGAGCTGCAGGAACCGATGATGCGTACTATACCTGGTTTGGAGAGTGTAAAGATGGTACGGCCCGCTTATGGTGTTGAATACGACCATGTCGATGCGCGCGAGCTTGGGCGTAAGTATATTCCGTCCGTTCTTTCCTTACATTCTGATGAAGTCTTTGTCACTAGCCACCCTGGAGACGAAACGTATCAAGGTCAGACAACTAAACTAAAGTCTTGAGCCCATAACTCATATGTGTTACTAGGGACTCTTCCTCGCAGGCCAAATCAATGGTACGACGGGCTATGAAGAAGCTGCTGCACAGGGTGCAGTTGCAGGCGTGAATGCTGGTCTTGCGGCACTACAGCGATCACCGATGATCCTCACGCGTGCCGACGGATTTATGGGCGTGATGATTGATGATCTTATCGTCAAGGGCGCGGAAGAGCCTTGTACGTCATTCTCTCTTCTGTGTGGAGGGATTGACATTCATCGTGTTCTGTACGTCTTGTCAGACCGGATGTTTACGTCCCGCTCTGAATACCGCATGACTCTACGCAGCGATAATGCGGATCTGCGTCTGACTGAAATTGGTTTGTATATTCATCTGTTTATTGGTGTCATCTGTTAAGTAGGCTTTGTAGGACGCAAAGCGGGCGCTGTGTCCGATGAGCGGTGGAAGGTTTTCAATGATACACGCACCCGCATTCAGGACGCGACGAAGCTGCTAAAAGACATTCGGCTGAGTCCACAAGTACGTCGCATCGTTCATTCTCGTCCTCGCTCAGTTTTGATGAATCTATTCCATATAAGGGCTGGCGTTCACATGGGTTTGTGGTGCAGAACGATGGTGTGCTCAGAAGGCACGTAAATCTACTTCTATCCCAGTATTTGTATTAACACGAGGAAAAAGTGGTTTTGAGATGCTGCGCCATGCGGATATAACTGCGTCTGTTCTTCGAAATGTTGTTCCTGTACTCGCGGGTCTGGACGCCGACGACACGTTACTGTCGCGGATTGATATTGATGGTGTGTAATTATTCATTGATCTCTATGCTCATCGCGAATGTTCGGCGGTTACCCTCTTTAGGCCAATACGCAGCGCACCTCATTCGCCAAGAAGCTGATCTGCGTCTTTTCCTTGAAGACGAAGCACTCACACTCGATCCTTTCATGGACTATTCCATCATCCCGGGAATTAGTGAGGAAGTACGAGAACGTCTTGGACGAGTACGGCCAATAAATGTCGTAAGTGTAGTCTATCCTTTGTTGCCATGATGTGACCGTGTCTCTTTTTCGTGAAACAGGGAGCTGCTAAGCGAATGGAAGGGATGACACCTGCTTCAATCGTTGCGCTGCTTCGCCATGCTAAGCGCACGTTCCATCAACCTACTATGTCGGTAGAGTAATCGACGCAGCTCTTCCAGTGAGTCTTCCAGTGAGAGTTTCTGGTCGACTGGTTGGAGTATGGCTAGCTCAATACCCAGTTCTGCATTTCTTCATGAATGAAATGAATCTACCATTGTATATAACAGAGGAGCAGTTTAACCCATCTATTCTGAAGACGATTCTGGTTGCATGTGTGTGCAATGTACCTATTAAGCATTCTGGTTTGGCTTTGGCTCGTTTCAAGTTAATCCGTACGTGACACGAATCAGTTGCGCCACAATTTTCCACTGGGTCGATGGCGTAGTTGGTTATCGCATCTGTCTAACATGTGCATTGTGCTCACAGAAGGTCCTCAGTTCGAACCTGGGTCGACTCATTCAATAATGGTGTCATCAAATTTTTATCCCTCTGGGTTTGATAAAAAAAAAGGTCTAAAGGTACAGCTGTCACTAATTTCAGCTTCAAGACCTCACAAGATTAATCTCATGAATTGATCACTAAGTCAAAAACATTAGTACCAAAGCCTAGATACGACCGTATACGATAATGCCCATGGCAGGACACGGAAAAGACAAGCAAAATTAACGCAAGAACAACATTGCTTGTAATGCCTATGTATCGTCAGCCATTATAAGGAGACATTACAAGGAGCAACCATCGAACGGAATCAACTATGTTTCATATTTTGCCGGTCGCTCATCTGCAAAAAACGAGTATTGAAAGAATCAAGTGACTGGATGAAGATCACAAACGTAAGTTGTATGGAAATGGCAAGGCAATTGTACAGTGTAAGAGGAGAAGAGATGATAAAGAGACAAAGGAAATAAAAGGTAGGGAACAGCGAATGTATACTTTTGTTAAAGAATCTTCAGTGTCATAATGTGGTGAAAACGGACATTGATGTCTCTGCGGAGACATTGCGAGACACTGTTGAAAGCCAGCCCACTTCCTTACAACTCTTCGGAGTCATTCATTACAAGTTCTCACGTCGTACGAAGGCAACTAGTTGACAAATTGAGACTCAATTTAGCTACGTCTGCGCTTTGGAGGAGACGCTGAGCAACAAGTGAAGCTAAACTCAACAGTTTCGTTCTCATCGTCGTCGAACTCAACTTCGTCCCAGGAACGTTTAGATAAAGCTGAACTAGCCGGGGATCCTGGAACAGGAATATTATGGGCCAGAAAGTGAGAGGCCGAGTCAGAAACAGGAATAGTAGCAGGGGTAACGGGAGCGAATGCGGGGGGCGGGGCGGTGGTAGTGAAGGTAGGAGGAAAGAAGACGGGAGCAGAAGCGTAGGATACGATGTTGGGAGCGACAGGAAAGGGTAATGGTATTGGGACGACTTGCCCCGAGACGTTCTGAAATATACAGGCGCCTTCGCGCCTCAGTGGATGTGTGCGCCTTCGCGTAGTGTTGGAAGACACGGCAGAAGTCAGGTAGAGAGGACAGTCATCTGTTGGCGTCACTAGGAACGAAAACGCAGTTGAGGAAGAGGTCGCGGCTGGTGTTATCTCAGTTGGGATGCGAGGGGAATCAGCCGGTGTGACGTCAGGCTCAGGGCCTGCGATGTCGTTTGAAGAAGCTATTATGGTGGATGGGGACTCGGAAGCGATGTCTGCGAAACGTGTAATTTGAGGTTCAAGAACAGTAGTCACAGCAACGGGGGCAGGAGAGGCGGCCACTGCAGAAGGGGATAGGGAGACCGAGGTATTGATGGATGGAACGGATGAAGATTCGGAAGAAGAAAAACCTATTCTGTCTCCAGACTGGGGTGATCTATAGTGAGAAGATGTGGCGTCGCATGAAAATTCGGCAGAATCCACATTTACAGGTGTGGAGGTGACGATAGGGCTTGCAATGCTGGTTTACAGTCTGTTATCGATCGTCGAAGTGCGGTGGAAGGGATATAATGCTCACCTGCTGTTCATGCGTGTAATAACACGCGTGAAAAAGACGATGAAATCATCTCCGGTTAACCCAGCCATACATGCAACAGTTTGCAGTAGAGCAAGCATTTGTACTACCGCTATGTTGACGAAGAAGTCCAACTTCCGGTCGGCGTCGTTAGGATTTGGGACCATTGAGATCGTCTTATATGGGATGTAGTCAAATTAGTTCACTGGGAGAAAATGGGGTACTGTTCGTCCATTAAATGAGGAATATATAGGGTAGATCAAAGCACCCCATTGTGGCCACAGCGGGCCCATTGATTTAGCCGGACAATTGTGGGAAGCATCGACCTTTGACCATCGTTCTACAGTTCACGTTCTCGCAAAAACCACTAGCATTTGCACGCTGCGAGCTGGTGATTCACAGTAATATTGATCACGGCTAAACGCCAATACTAAGAGGTTGGTGACGTAAATCGACCGAGAGAAAGGTTTAAAAAAGGTTTGAGACCCAGATCTAGATATTCCACTCATACAACACGAGCCAAAGCGAACACACGGCCGTTTGTTATGTATGGAGAGGCAAAATCAGAAGGATAGTCACGCAGCGGAACCCCAGTTTGAGGCCCATTGAACGTCAAAGCATCATAATTCCAGGACCACGACCTTGTTCTTCCCGTTAAGTGATGTCTCAACGTTCAGTACTTCACCGCATACTTACTTTTTGTTGAGAAGTTACATAAAATCCTCATCTCAGTCGTTGCCAACCAACCAGACAATTGACTCGGAGAAAGCCGAACTAAATAAAGTCAGCCAGAGCCTACTTCAAGCTTCATACCTCAAGACGAGAGATTCTGATCCAGAATTCCTATATTTAGATGATAGTAAAACGATGGTTATGATACCTATGAGCTAGTCCCGAGTGACCGCCTTTTCTCAACCCATTCCTTCGCACGTGCCCTTCGTGCCTCTTTGATGGCTTCCGCACTAGGTACTTGAGACGTTGTTACAGGCGACGCTGTAGAATGCAGTACCACAGGAATCTCCGCCTCATCACTATCCGCATCACTCCCATACCCCGCTAATCCACCCAGTCCACTCGTATTCTTCCTATCTCGTGCCTGTTTCTTCTCCATTGACATCTTCCCTTTAATAGTTTTCCACGCGTGACTCCACCGGCCGCGCAGAAAGGCAAAACGAGTGTCGTTACCATGGTTGGCAAGGATACGCGCCTCTAACTGTGTAGGATTGGGTGAAGACAGGAGATGACTCGCTGTTCTTTCCATTAGGTCACGTTGGGTATCGTTCGGCTATCGAGAGTCAATGGAGATGACATTGAAATAGATTTGTAGAAATAATATGAAATTGTACCTCTTCGTCACTCCCTCCCCAAGCTTCCTCATTACTAGATTCACCATCCTCCTCACGCCGAGCTCTTAGTCGCTCCTCTCGGAGCTGCTCAAGATGTCGCCTTTTTTTATCACGTCGGAAGTCTTCAACTTCCTCTGGGCGGAGGAAGAACACATCTTCATTGTCAGAAGGCACGTCAGACCATCCCTCAGGCGAGTCCGGAATATTTTGCGAGGTCCCGAAGGGGTCGGGTAAAGTATCCAGTAACAGTCGAGCATCATATCTGTCCATATTTTACGTCATATGGCAATTCAAGAGAGACAAGAAAGGAAGAGAATTGACTTCAGACAATATTACTGGCAAGCCACGAGAGATCGAGAGGCAGAGGAGCACAGACCACAAACAACGAAACAGACAGTTCCGGAACTTCCAATAAAACGTACCTGTCAACCCAAATAACATTCTGATCGCCATTGGCTTGCGTTTCGACCATATCTTCATCTTGAGTGATCGCAAGTTGCGCCTGACCCCCCCATCTGATCAGGGCACCTCCAGTCTCAATAGTACCCGGTAAGGGGACTTCAAGAGAGGCAGCTGAAATTCTTGCAGCTGGTCCGCGGTGAATGTCTGCTTCGTAGGCTTGCACATACAAATCTAGTGCAGTGCTCGTATCATCTTCCAGGACAGTAAACGAATTACTGTGGGGGTCCGAATTCTGATTGGAACGCGTGACACCGCCGGGATTTCGATGTTTTCTCTTGCGCTCCAGCTTATAGAACCACAATAAAAGATGAATGTCCTTTGCCAAAGTGTTGGACGTTTGCAAAGTCCGTTGCTTTAGTGCTTACGTAATGGAGAAAATCAAATCAATACAATATCTTCATTGGTATGACCATTGCTAGTTTTCTAGCGTAGGTAGTTGTCTTCATAGTAATAAAGTAATAGAAAAACAGTGACCAAAGGAGACCTTGCTGTTGCAAGGTAATCACTCATCTATCTCTCGCAATGTTCACCGCCAAGTTATTTACAAATACAGTACTAACAATAGTCACAACATGCTGATAAAAAGCACGGACTGTAGCCGTCAAGCATGACAAACATGCAATATTTACTTCTTTTTATTAAGGTGCACTTTATACGCCTCCAGTTCCCGAAGACGCTCTGTCAACGTCGGATGGGAATGATGGTATGCAGAATACCTGGTCAAAGAAGAGTCTGTTAAAAAGAAAGCATGCAGAAATAGAACATGAAGATACGCACAGCCAATCCACCCAGACGGTAGACAAATTCTTGACATGGATGGTAATCAGCGCGTGGCCAAGACGGTCTCCCATATCCTTCATGTCCTCATGTTGCACCTTCTCTTCGAGCTCGCATGCGAACCTGTCGGCTTGGTATTCAAAGGAGCGGCTGATGGCGTTCATACCAATAGATACGAAAGCCTCGAGCGGCGTCAAGATCATCTACAATTGAATGTGAATTGTGTCCCTGGTACTGCGGAATTAGAGTACAAACCTGGAACAACGTGAAAGCAACAATAGTTGGCGGAACAGCAGCGACTGCTTTGGGGAAATCAAAGGCGGTAAGGACAGGCGGAGCATGGAGGAACGCAGGGAAGAGGGCAAGAATGGTAAAGATATGGAATTGGGAGATTACCATGAGCTTCGTGGGATGGTAGTAGTACCAGTGGCCAAGCTCATGGGCGAGGACAGCCTCAACTTCACCAGGTTGGTTCTGCTGAATCAATGTATCAAAAATGACGATATGCTTGCTCTGCCAGATAGTTAGAATACATTTAAACCGCAAAACGAAAGCCAAGAACGGACCCAGGGAAGACCGAAGAAGTATGCATTGCTGTGAGAACTGCGCTTGGAGCCGTCAATTTCATACAGGTGCTTGAGTGGGAATTTGAGTTTGGAGGCCAACAATTCGATTCGAGAACGAAGCTCTCCCGACTTCAAAGGCGATAGCTTGTTAAACAAGGGCTGGATAACTGTCGGATAGATGAAAACCATGATGAGCTGGAACGTGATCCTGTTGTATATTTGTTAGAAGAGGTAAGATACCACATAAAGCGACGTACATGAACGCCATGAGCCAGGGTACAAATCTATCACCGGCCCACTTGAAAATGTAAAGGAATGCTGCCAAGAAGGGCGAACCTAGGACAATGGCGAGCGCCCAGCCTTTCAACATGTCCGTGACGAACAACCCAGGCGTTGTTTTGTTGAAGCCGTGCTTTTCTTCAAGCACAAAGGTTCCGTAGACCTGTAGTGGCAGTGTCGGGATAGTGGATAGGAAGTAGAGCACAAAGACAAAAACGATAGATTGTACGATCTTTAGTCTCTGTCAGAACAAGTACGTCCAATAATTCGTAATGTACTCACTTCGTATTCTGTACCGAAGCCAGCAAGTCCTGTTAGCCATCCAGCTGCACCCCAAGACCAGGCATAAAAGCCAAAGTGCAAGAGGGCAGAGTCGAGACTTTGTTTCAACAAACCCGAAATTAAGGCAAATTTAGCCTTGTCCCTTCCATAATTCTGAGATTTTTCGAATACGTCGGAGTCGAAGTGACTAGCGAGCGCTGCCGGAGGTTCAGTTTTGGAGTAAAGGGGATACTGCCGAAGGCTGAAGACATAAGAAAAGAATATAAATCGAAGTCAAATCCAACACATACAGAAGATAGGTTTCGAAGAGGGTCACCGTCCAAGAGAAACCTTGAACAGCAAGCTTCCAATCGATAGGGTCAACGGCAACAAATGCCAGGTGTCGCTGTATATGATCTAGTTGCGTATGAAGAATATCCATTTTGACCGATGTGACAGGAAAGCTATAGGTGGCGACAGCAAGGAAACAGTATTTTTCAACACGACGTGGCGGCGACGTGTCCCAGCACAGCCACTGATGGATCTACAAGAAATTAATTTCTCTTACAGTACTCAAGTATGTATCGACTATACTATGCGACGAATCGCCGTCAACGCCTCCAGTCGCTGTGACACGCCTGATTCCCAATCGTCCCAACAGATCGCCAACGTCTGTGTATCTCGTCCAAGCAGGTGTGGTTTAGGGTCTCATGCTCTCCTTTCTCGACCATTCCCAATGAGCTTGCCCCTCGGGCATCACATACGTCCATTTTGAATATCCTTCTTTTCTAAACCTCATCCTTTCCGCAGCCTTGAAGCTTGGGGCATTTAGTGGACTGCAACTCTAGACATCGCGTCGGCATCCAAGGCCCCCTGCTTCTGGGAGATCGAGCGCGTATTTTAGCCAAAGCCCGCGTTGGAGGAACGTGGGTGCATTAGAATTTTTGGAGAGATGAGGACCCAAGCAATCTCTACTGTGAGCTTCTGGACAGTGCTGTTGGAGTAACCAATGGCGCCTGCAAATGCACCATCCGGACCCCCTGACCTATTTGATTGGCGTTTCTGTTCTGCTTCTGTCTTTAGGATCTGTGAATCCCCATAAAATAAGATATTCTAGTCGCAACTTTCAGAAACCTTAGAAACAGATTCGAAATTGCCTACAAGAACTTTGGATAAGCATCCATAGCGAATTCTAAGATGAGTTTGAAAGCATGAGTAGAGTTGTAGTTTTGAAGGAAAATCAATTCGATCTATATCATATCTTCCTTTCACGAGTGCATGTGAAAGCCTACAGATATATTAACAGGGTGTTTGCTTCTGCATCCGTTGTACAAGTGAAGCCGTGTTCGTGGGGAAATGATGTACATATAGTAACATGGAGACTATGGTAGTAAGATGGCGGAGAGGACTAAGCAAGAACACACACCAGGACTGTCCTATGAGAAACTAGATTGGCAGATAAAGTACAGCATATCATTCATATAGATCAGTGCATGGTGTCATGAGTTCCGGGCCAGCCAAAATCCTCCACCGAGCTGATAGAACTTTGAGTTGAAAGTTGTGTGAATAACGAGACGAAGCCAAGCTCACTTGTTCCAAGAATGCATCGATCTGATCTCCGTCCTCCATACCGAGCTAAAATGTCAGATTATTGCCAGATTGGAACGATGGATAAGTGAAGGAACTTACTGAAGCCGGTGTGTCGTCAGGCTGCACGCGCTGGCCCTCAAACGTAAATTTGAATGTGCCTGTTTCACCGAGAAGAGCAGCGGAGTACGTCAGAGCCGCCTTTCAGTTTTGGGACCACATTGACACTAGCCTGCCTCTTTTTGAAACTTTTGCTGAAAGGGCGCCAATCGCGGTAAGTCGCGTCAATCACTGTCGTTAACAAGATGAACTCGCCTCAGCAGCAGCGAAAATTTTGGCAAACTTCATGTTTGCTTTTACTTTTACCGTGATCTCTATTCGAAACAAAGAATGCAAATCAATACACGCCTCAGGCTCGGGTATGTAGGGCCGACGAACGATTTCCGTTATAACTTATGTTGAGGTTGAGCTTAGGCTTTTCTTCAGGCTCCTGGGACATTATAGACGTGCTTGTGATGACACAAAAGCGATTTCGCAGACAGAAGGGGCGTAGGCGCGTGGCACAAGATGAAGACAGGGGAGTGAAAGCGTGACAGTAGCGCGTAACAGACATTACACGTAACGCGTCAGCGTGACAGGAAAATCTACCATCCTATTACTCCAATTGTGTTCATACTACGTAGGGACAGACGATAAGTTGGATCATTAAAACAACATTCAAGATATAAACAAAGGACAAAAAGCTGGGAAAGCAAATAACACGGACACACAAAGAAAGAACAGACGAGAAGAAGTATGACATGTGTTGAGATAAGACCCACGAATCCGTTGTTGAGGTCGAGGTCGCCGAGAATAGAAACGTGAAGAAGAGGTATCCTACGTGGTATGTATTGCCGTTACTCTTTATGGGGCCGTACGTGGAAATTGATGGCAAAATCTTTAACGAAAGGGCGAAGAATAGCCATCTTGAAATTTACTGAAAGTGTATTCAAACGAGGCAGCCCGCGTGCTTCCCGCAATTTCAAGTATTCAAGTACCATTAAATAGTCGTAACATGTGATGGCAAGGTCCGACAATCCTTTCAGATTTTGGAAAGAGGACTCCGCGGTGATATTGTGAAGGATATGAAGGAATTGGCCGTCGCATGTGATGAGTGACAAGGTCTTAAGACCTTGAAAAAGGGCGCGCATCGGTTCTCTCACTTCTTCGAAGCTGCTCGAAAAACACTCGACACCACGAAGCGTAAGGTTGATGATTGTAGTCGATTGCATTAGAATCATCAAAACGTCATATGCATCGGTCCATTTTGGTTCGACTTTCTCAGGCAACATAGGTGGAAGTCCAAGTTCTGGACAGCGTCTGAAGTCGTGTAACAACACCGAGGAGAGTCGGGGTATATGCAGCCGCGCAATAAGCCAAAAGGCGGGATCCGCACAGCCATATCCAACGCAAAGCGACATGAGGACAGGGAGGGTTAAGGGTTGAAGGACTTGTTGAGACGCCCAATCAGTCAGACAGTCACAGGCATAATATTCCAGGTGAACAAGAGTCGACCGGCACGCAACGAGGATTGGGAGAAGCTCGCGAACCATTATCACTGCACACTTTAGAGAGAGGGATGTGATTTGGAAAGGCCGGATAATCCAGTCAAGGTAATGATACATTAAGTAGCGGCGTGCGGCAGGCTGGATGGTAGGCTGGACTACTGGCCGTACAACCGGCTCTACGATTGGGCGTGGACGATGTCGGGTAGTGACTGCTTTCTCGCGTGGTTTAAGAGAAACACAAAATCGCGTTCGATTTGGACCCTTCATTTCCAGATAATAGCGAGTCAGAGCCGGGAAATGCAGGGGGGATATCAACATCTTCACAATGGACTGATAATTGACCAAGTTGGAGATTGTCAGTATCACTTTATGAACGCGATGACTGTGGAACGATAGGATTCTTCTCCAGGAGATAATGCAGGTTTGGAATTTCTGAAGACTTCTGATGTCAAGATGCAAGGTAATGGAGAGATCCCGTGAGCGTTCGAGCAAATTCCAGACGGCGTCGAGATGATGTCGTGGGCCTGGAGTCCAGGATACTCGTACATATCTCCAAACTAGAGGGGAACCTATGGCAACGGCTCTCCAACGCCTGCACACATGCGAAGCCACAACAATCGCATGAAGTGAGTCTTTGGGTTCGGCTGACATTATGGAGAGGAACAAAGTGTAAAGAATGTCCATGGGTAGTTGGCTGAAGTTCTTGACGTCAAGCTGAGGTTTCGGTTTGCATTGAACCGCTAACAAGGGAGACTGTGGAGTTTGGCAGCACATGGGCCGGATCATATCGAATGAAGAGTCGTCGAGACTGAGGCGCAGGAAGGCAGCTGTAAGTTTTTCTATCAGAGAAAGCGAATGAGTATCAACAAAAAAGAAGAGAGAGGTAGGCTCACCAATGGACTCCCTCACGGACATGATGCAAGTGTTATGTCGAGAGGAACCAAGGTTGCTAGGACATCCATCCTCAACTTATATCACGCAGAATGAATAATGTACCCTGTAAGTATCAAAGCGAACAGAGGCCCTCCTATGATAGGTCAAAGCAACGATTCGGCATTGTCCTTCAAAAAGGGCGATACTCAACCGGTGGCTAATATTGACCCGTTCAAGGGGTTGATCGCCCGACAAATGCAGAACAGAGCTGAAAAGCATAACGGAGCTGAAAATTTTCAGTCGCGGAAGGACATCTTCTGGTCGGGCCTTGCTTTTTGTTTTTGTTTGTGTTGTAGGCATGCCCCATCCACTTCTTGTGTGTGTTGTCATCGGTAACTTCAACAACAAGATGTGTGAGTAAGGTAGATAGATACATATAGACAGACAACAAGCATATAAAATCTTCTTAGCTTCTCTTCCATGATGGAGAGTCTGACGTACACTCATCCAGATAATGAATACCCCACATTCACATTCTCCTCTTTCATGTCAATCAACCTATCCAGCATCGCCTTTGCCCTCTCATTCAACCCCTTACGAAACGCATCCTCTTTCATCCAGTTCAGATTATGCTGGAGTATATTTCTTGCACGCGTAGAACCCCCTTTTATGTTACCCATAGTAGCGTGTAGTGTTGCACGCTTCTCTGCACAATTGTATGTCGCGCAATGTAGGATATTTGAGTTGTAGAAAACAGTTTCGCCGGCTAAGAGACGAGTAACAAGTGATCAAGCTGAGAAAGTATGGGTTGCAAGGCGAATCACGCACGTTGGAGCGTCAGTTGGACAGCACCCGGCATATCTAGGGGGTCCCTCGGAGGCTCCATGGTCTCGCTATGTTTGCGTTGTTCGACTGTTCGGGGGACTCGATGCGAGCCCGGTACAATGTATAGACAAGAATCCCGATAAAGAGCGCTGCTGGAAAACGTTAGCATATTTCTAGTAATGCTATATAACGTATTCGTACGTGTTCCATTGGACCTGGGCGCACCTGTAGCGTCAAATAATGCGATTCGTATATCATATAAGTGACGTACACCAAAATGCCATTTCTGAAGAGCTTCACGTTCTTCCTCTTCACTCGCCTTTTCACTCACATCATCGCGATGCCAACGAAGCGCAAAGTTATGTCCTAATGGATTGATAAGGAGATTGAATAGCTCTAAAAGAAAGTTGAGCTGAAGAGTCAGAAATTTAACAAAGCTAAAAGCTACTCACCCATCTCCAGATTCTCCTCTCCACACTCAAGCAACTCCATAATGACATCCAGCAACTTCTGCGAAGTATACCACTCTGCAAACACTGATTCCCCGAGTTCCGGATGCATGACATGCTGAACGCCCCACGAATCAGGGTTATCGTCACCGAAGGGCGGAAACTGCTTCCCAACGGTTCTACGATGGGACCACTTGCCTTCACGGGTAAGAGACACGATGCGATCGCAGGCTTCGCGTAACTGTTGCTCGTACGAAGGACTAGGTATGAGGCTGGGGACGACGACAAACCCTTGTTCTTCGTATAAGTTCTTAAGCTCAGAGGACATCGTGGCCTAAGTCAAGAGGGGAGTGGAAACGGCAGCGCTACATCCCGGCGTGATCACAAGATAGATGAGGAAAGGTTCGACACATGTGGTAGGTTGATCATATGTCCTGCCCTGAACCGAGCCCGTCCAGCATTGAACAATTTGAGCTTGGGCCACAGAAACTGTTTGCACGTTCATCTTGACGACGGTCCGCTTTGTGGCATATACTGGCGGCTATTATACTCTATACTGAGAAATGGTGGTCCCCGTTCAGCGTTCAGTTGTTGACTTGATGTTGACTCTCCCACGTACATCATTACGACAGCAATACAGATTTATACTGATGCATGACAAGTGGTCCAAGGAAGTTGGATCCTCACTGCTCTTGAAAGTTGATCAACCATGCAGGAACTTCCGCCAGACACTTGGGCTTCAATTGCTGGATACCTTCCTCCTCAAGACCTCCCAGACTTGATTTCTGTGAATCGCGCCCTTTTCAATCTCGTTCTAGATACACGATACGGGGTAGTAGAATGGGGAACGCTGGATAAGAAACTGTTTCAACTCCTTGAGCGTCTCCAGTCAGTCCGTCTCAGTCGTGTCCTCCGGTTCTGAATTCATACAATTTATGTACTAGAGATCCTTCGATAGCAGGTCGCGTTCGAACTCTCCACATCCGACCATGGTTTATTCAGTATCTCTTCGAACGAGAAGCGCTTTTTCAACGATCATCTCTCATGGAACGACAGACCTGGAGCTATACATTTGGACAGATAATGAATTATTTCTATCCCAATGAGCTCAACGCCGCTTCCGATGGTCGCCCTCCCCCACGCCCTCGCGGTTTTATAACGTACCCACCGACAAATCAGCTTATGAAATTCATGATTAATGCACTCAAAGGCATGACGAATGTAACAGAATGCGAGTTCCAATGGAGAGATATGCCAATTAACGCCGAAACGCTCTCCTTTCTTTCCTCCGCGCGAGCAGCATTTCACTCCAACCTCTCCAAGCTCGTCCTCCGCAGCCGCGTGTCGAGGTTCGGTCAGATCCTCACCTTCGCTGATTTCCGTCGGTTGACTGAATTGGAACTCCATTTTGAGTACGATCCATCGACCGAACGTGACATTGGTGTGATCAATGTAGACATCCTTATTCAGTCGGTTGCACCTTTCATCAACCAACTTCAAGACACTCTTCACACCTTGACCATAGCGTCTGTCGCTAGATGTGACCACTCCACGTTCCTCCGCGCATTAGGTCCATTGCCGCATCTTCGAACCTTAACCCTCCAAATGCAGTTCGACGATGCGCAGTATCTCTATAGCCCCTCTTCGTTAAGCAACATTCTATTACGCCATAAAACATCCTTGACTACGCTGGCCATACGCCCTAATTATGAGGAGGGACCTACAAAAGCTTTAGCAGCATGGAAGGCTATCGGTGACGCATGCACAGCTGACTTAAGCGGCCTTGATAGTCTGAAATCACTAACGTTTCCGGCACCTGACTTTTCTACAATGATATCGTTGATACACCACGCACCTGCCCCTTTAGATACTCTAAGTTTATTCGGTCGGTACCTGATGCCCGATGAGGTGGCGTCGGTCATTGGTGCTCTCGGAAGTCTAGCAAACCTAAGGACATTGTCGCTGGACGTGCAGACTCTGAGTTCTGAATTTTTCTCGCTTTTGGCAAATGCACTCCCCGCACTACACTCACTTACGATCGTACTTGAAATCCCCCCGGTATGTCGTGTCACATATACTACTTTGGGAAGGATGCTGATCCCCTAGCCCGCATTCTCAGAACTCTTACAATCCACATATTTTTGTAAAGGAGGGCTATGCTTGCCAAACGGATTGGCAGCTGTACGATCTTGCAATATACCACAAATATTACAAAGACGATTTGAACAGTGCCTCAACAGATATGGAGCAGGACTTGATGTGGCATGTCGCATCTCATATCCTTCCTAATGTCAAAAGTTTCAAGGGGACGGGGCATACGCGTTCAACTTGACAGACAAAGAGGTTAGAATAGCTCTTTCTCATGGTTTGACAGAGATCACTGACGGCTATTCATGAACATGATTCGTATTAGTCTCGACGTTTTCCGAGGTCTAGATACTCAATGTGTAAAATTTTCACTCACGTTTCTGACAGACGACTTGACTTCCCTGTCACCACGCCCTTGGCATCAGATCCATAAATAATCACTTCGCGACATAAATATTTCTGGTACGACCAATCGAGACGGGAGACACATATTCTTCTCAATCTTTCCGGAGATCCAAAATTTGAATACATACATATTTATGCCCGTCAGTGCGTTCCAACTCTCGATTACCGCCTTGACTAAATACAATATGTCGTGTGCCTGTCAAAGCGACGCGTTTCAAAAGAAGCTTGAGCCTGAAGCTGGAGACTAGAGGAGTTCATGAGACTGAATAGAAACGGAATAAGTTCCCTTTGCATTTTGTCACACGCTTATCAAACGACGATCAGTGGGATGAGTGGACCACAAATCTTCTCCTTTGGCATCAACTTACACCTATTGGTTGTGTCTATCTGATATGAAAAGGCGATGCCCCTCATGGTTCAATTGATCATCGTTGATCTTCGTTTGGACTTCGTTTCGCAGAGTACATTTTTATGAGGAGTCATGCCTATCTCGTCATTTAAAGACCCTTGGTTTTCTACAAAAACCCTTCCGAATAGTAAACATAATATCACCTTCGAGACTCTCCCCGATGGATTTGTGATAGACTATATGGCAATCACACCAGGCAACGAAACATTTCTTGCCGGGAAGCAGCTGATTGTAGACGACACTGATCCCTCTCTGGCATACACCGGACAGTGGACAAAGAACACTACTACCACCCTGCCAGTCCGTTCACAATGGGATATTCTTGGTCCGGGGCTATCTAAATATAACGCCACAAGTTTCGGAGGCGGGTTTCAAGAAACGGAGGACCCGCGAGCTTCTTTTAATTTTACCTTCATCGGTGTGTTTCATCTCATTACAAGTCACACGCTCTGAAGATGTTCGTCGGTACCAGGTTCATCTGTGAGAATATATGGCTTCTATGACTTCAAGTATCCTTCTCTTCCTGCTATTGTCACCATCGACGGAGAAAAGAATTACAAAAGTGACGGTTTCTCTCTCTATTTGGAGCAATCAAACTACCTTTGGTTCGAATCGAGTGGTCTATTCCCCGGAAACCATGTCCTATCTGTTACATTTGATCATGCATCATCTGACATTTCGAACCCCGGGGGCAGGTTCACATTGGATTACATCGTGTACACCCCTTCCTTTTCTTCTCTTGCAACGCAAGGGGACTCCACTAGCGTGGCTTCCTCCAGCATTCGAACACCATCTTCAACCAGACAGAACAGCCTCCCTACTATCACTACAGTCAGTCATTCAGAGAGTACTGCCGTTCTAATTGGCGCCCCCATAGGGACTATCTTCGGTCTCTTGTTAGTGGCGTGTTTTGCTTACCTATTCTGGAGAAGAGTCGTTAACATGAAAATCCAAACCCTCGCACGCTTAGCTCCAGATCCGTACCTAGATATTCCCAACAATTCTCAGGTTTCTGGAGAGCCATTCATTGTGCCAGCCGTTGAATTTCGGAAATAAATGCAATCGACTGCCCAAGGAAGATTTGGTGAGACGTCATAACATTCCTGGGTGTGGATACTAACCATTGTCAAAAGCTGTGGCGCAATGACTCACATGGTTCGTTGCCAGTATTTTCGTACTGGCAACAATCGTCACCTGCGCTTAAGTCGGATATTATAACAAATGTGCTATGTCTGCACATCCCGCTCCGCAAATATACGGAAAGTTAGGAATGATATACAGACCCATCAGTCGGAAGATCGTTAGATTTGTTTAAATGTCTATGAGTCTCATTGTACTTGGTGCTACTTTGTACTATTGCGGACTTCAGAATTATTCAGAATCACGCGTCTGATTTGTCCCTTCGTCAACCCTCTGATACGCCTTCTAGATATGACGAAGAGCTCTGTAATTTTGGTCTGTTTTCCTGGTATGTGTTCTCCCAAATCGGATTCAGTCGAATAAATGCAAGGTATATTTGCATTGATCTAATGTCACCGATTCATGCTGTGATAGTCTTCCCAACGTCGATAGTTATGAGATTTTTTGTATAGAATTCTTCCAATCAAATCTTGCAGCGCTTGACTTTCGAAGCAACCAGTTCTTCATCAAGGTCATAACTCAACAAGAACATCTTGAAATTTTAACTTGGATGTTCCTCGTCCGAGGTACTTATATGTACATGCTCGGACATTGATTTTTCTACTCTTTGAAAATGTTGACACTCCTCCGCAACTATCGTCCATCCAAAAATCTTGATACAAGAAATACTGATACTTCAAGTTGTACGTAGCAGACTATCGCGCCGAGCTGAATGGCAGGCTGTACGACTTCAAAAAAGTCACAAAGACAATAGCATGTCGCCGCTGGCCCCATTTCCGTCCCATGGGAATCAGGATAAATCTATTCGGGATGTTTGATGTAGAAGTCGCACACCACCTATCTGCCTTGGCGTTTTCAAGATACTGTCAAATGAACTGTACGATCCAATGGAGCTCATGGCACGAGGAAGAATGCACCGCCATTTCATCTTTGTTTGCCTCTCTTGGCATCAGGACAGGCAGTGTACTTTGACATTCTTGTCAGAACAGAGATATCTACGCGATTTTAGTCTTCGAGTCACAGCATCCAGCGGTCCTTCGGCAAACTCCTAGAATCACAAAAAATAACTGTCATGCCTACAAACTCCTGACCTGTCACCATAATCTGGCGTGATGTAGGATCATTTGAGCAATTCAAAAATGTTGTACATAGCAACAAAAGGTAACGGGTCGAACGCTGGAACATAGATATGTAACTCGGTTTGGCCCGGGGAAGGCGGAATCTCGGATCGGGATCCTCGTGTGGTCGCAACTCTGATATCTGTGCCGACTCTTGATTGCACAACAAAGAAACGTACTTCCCACTGTGAAGATCATTTTTCCACCTCTGTTGCAATCAAACCAATACGAAGGAGTATACTATGATGTATCTGTCATTGTCGCGATCTCATATTCAACTCCGAATATCGTGAGCCGTGAAGAAAGCCACCTTTTCCGTAGTAGTTTGATACGACTAATGAGTTGTATGTACATATACTGAAAGATAGATGTCATACCACTTACCCTTCCAGTCAGCCTCACACAGCAGAACTGCATATGGCTAGTATTATCCTTGATAGTACCTCGAGCAACCTTACGTGCGGTGACCAGGTGTCCTTACAATGCAACTTTTCCAGCACGTTTGCCAATTCCTGGCTGAACGGAAATGCCGTGACGAATGACAATCCAGGTCCTGTTACTCTGACCTTTTTCGGTACGTCAACGTCGACGTTTTGCTTACACTATTAGCGATAACAAAATATTTTGAATGAAGGCACTTCGGTAGCTTTTTACGCAAGCGGAGTTTCTCAGAAAACTGCTAATACCACGATTTTTGTTGATGGACAACAGACGGTGCAACTTCTTTCGTCATTTCAAGACCCGTGGTTCTCAACTGATACTCTCCTGGATGGTCAACATAACGTTACATTTGAGAGTCTTGCAGATGGATTCATCATCGATTACATGGTAATTTCAGCAAGCAACAACACATCCCTTCTCGGGAAACAGTTAATTGTAGATGATACCGATCCCTCTTTCGTATACACTGGAAGGTGGACTGATAACACCACCACTCTGTCGATTAGCTCAGACTCGGACATATTCGATCCAGACCCTCTTTCTGTTTATCATGCGACGAGTTTTGGAGGTAGTTTTAAAGAAACGCAGGACCAGCAAGCTTCTGTTCAGATTACCTTCATCGGTGGGTTTCTTCCAGTCTGAGCTTGAAAACATACTCACTGAAGAGTGCACTAGGCACATCTATTAGTGTTTACGGCTTTTTGGATATCGAGTTCCCTGTTGTTGCCACTTTTTCTATCGATGGCGCAAATCAATTGTCAAATTTCCCTTTATCAGGCTTGGCTACCCCTTTGCAAGCAAACTATCCTTGGTTTCAGTCCAGATCAAACATTTCTCCCGGCAGTCATGTTCTTACTATCACATTCGACAATACATTTGGTGCTCCAGTGGTCGGCACTGGGGGTAGATTCACACTGGATTACATCACATACACCCCTTCCTTTTCTTCTCTTGCGACACAAGGAGAGACCACCCATTCAACAGACAAACGCCCCATCCTGATAGACTCCCTGGTCGGGGCTATAGTCGGCGTCTTGCTCATTACATCTATCATTTTCCTCCTCTGGAGAAGATACAAAGCCAAGAAAGCCTCAACCACCGCGCGCCTAGCCCCGAATCCGTACCAAAATGCTCCTGGTGACACTACCAATACTGCTGCTCCTCCGGGCGCTCAGCCGCATTACCCAACGATACCGATCTCCACCCCAATGAGAAAAAATACAGTCGCAAGAATGAGTACACAAAGAGGACCTGGTGAGTTGTACGGCACTATACTCATTGAGACACGGATCGGATGAACATTCTCGAACAGATGTGGTGCAGGTATCCCCCCCAAACCAATCGACAGCTCTGGATGTACTCGGACCTGCTGCTATCAATTCTCCTACACCCGGGCCACCAAACACAAATGCCAATAATGTTTTCGAGCCCCCTCCAGCTTACTCGGATTTCGACAGATAAACAGGAAGGATACTAGAAGTCGAGTTCATCTTCACCCCGAATCTACGTCTCATTCCTGCCAATCATCAGCCACAAATAAACTTCTATGAAACCTAACCCCGCGCGTAAAAGGCATCTCCAATGTAGTCGTACTATCCAGCGAGCCTGCCCATTAGCTATTTTTCTGCCACTCGAAATCCGACTGTCAAGATTCCGATACCAAAGATAATGCTATCCGACTTGATTATAGTTGTCTACAGCAAGCATAACGAATGCAGAACGCGTTATTCCCAGAGTGCCACACGTTACCGATGATTATATAAGCAAGGAACTACAGCGCCACATTACGAAAAAATTGGCTTCTTTCAAAAGCAAAACAATCCCCCCCGAAAAGTTCTCTACAAATCTCTGAACTTCTAAATAAAAAAAAAGTATCCGTACGAACCATAGGATGTGTGTATGTGTAAGAGTATGTAAGTAACAAAGTAGTAGTGACGTGTAACAAGAAAAAAAAGAAAGCAAGCAAGCAAGCAAAAAAACAAAACAAAGCAGTCCACTGCTACCTACGAAAATACGATACGATAAATTATGCGCTTTTTAGATGCCCCCAATCCACATCCAGTTCGCAACAGTCCCGTCCACATCCACATCCACATCCAGTTCAATGTCCAGACGCCAACGCCGAAAGCAAGATATCATAATCAATCTTCGCAGCTAAAACCCAAATCAGCCCATCTACCCATCTATCAAAAACCACAAAAACAAACCTTTAAGCACAAGCCTCAAAAACACCCTCGCCAACAACGGTTCCTCAACCTCGAGCATCTCCAAGCTCCGCACACTCATCCTCCAAAGCACCGCCGCGCGCTCAACCGTAACCGTCGCGTTCCTCGGCAAACTCGACAGCGCAGACAACTCCCCCGCAACGGTACCAGGCACCATACTCTCCTGCACAGACTGCAAGTGGTCCGCGAACTTGTACGACGCGCGGAGGACACCAGATTCGACAATGTACAGTCCGTCCGGCGCGTCGTCTTGCTCCCACAATACGTGGTCCTCGGGCAACGTCAGCCGTTCGAGGTACTTGCCCATCTGCTGCAACAGCTCGACGTCGACGTCCGCTGCGTCCCCGTGCGAGGAGAACGCGCGCACGAGCGTGTTCAGCGGCTCGTTTGCGTATTCGTCAGAGTCCGTAATCCTCTCTGCGGAACCTAGGTCAGCCTTCTCTTTGGGGTTAACGCACATAGACACTGACCATTAGCGATCGTCCTATTCCCCACATCACGCATATAAGACCTCCTCGGGGTATTCATAAACGACTCTGACAAGAACGGCGGCTCGAGCTCGAGTCTATCATACCCACGATCATGTCGTCCAGGGAACGCTGCCAAAAAAAAAAAATCAAAATCCACTTCCCCTCTCTTCTCAAATACGCACCAAACGCAGTCGACGCAGCCTCATGCTTCTGCGCCACATACCACGTGCGCAAATACACATTCTCCGTCCCTACGTCCGAGCAAACCAAACGTCAGTCAGCCAGCCACTCAATGAGCTCTATCGCACTCACACTCCATCGCATCCGCAAACCTCTCAAAATGCTCCACGTCCTCCTTCCCAATAACCCCTACGCCCTCGAGCGCCCTCCTTACGCCCTCCCCCGCGTCCGCGAATCCACAAAACACCATACGCACTCCCTTGGCAGACAAGAAGCGGTGGATGCGCACAAACGCCTCGGCGGAAGACATGTCGATCCCCGCGACGCGCGCAAGGTCAAGCACGAGGAAACGCACGGGGTTGTGCTGCCAAGAGGGCCCGTCGATTATCGAGCGAATCGTATCTTCGACATGGGAGATTGTCCCGAAAAAGAGGAAGCCTGTGGGGCGGGCGGGTGATGGGCGGGCGGGCGGGTGGTGGTTGGGGGTGGTGGTTGGGGGTAGGCGGTTCGTTAGTCAGGTAGTTTAGTACTTATATACATACAAAACCCACAAACCTTGCAACTTGACAACCGTCGTCTGCTTAGACACCTCCCTCAAATACGCACGCTGCACACTCGGCCTGCGCACCGTCGACATAGCCGTCTCGCCCGTCTGCAGTAAACGTATACTCCGCCGCTGCGAGTTTTGCACAACGAAGAAGAAACCTACGCCCCGCCGCGCCCAAATAAAAACCCAGTCAGCATCAGCTCAACGCAAGGAATCAAAATGCCACTCACAGCTCGCAATAATCCCACACAAGACTCCCGTGACGAAATCCCACACGGTCATCACTACCACGATCCCCGCGATCGTGATATACTCCGTCCTAACATACAAACAAACATTCCATCAGCATCCCAGATCCTCAAACACCACACCACACCACACTCCGCGACTCACCTCGTCGTCCGACGTCGCGTATCCCACAACGCCTCCTTAACAAGATCAATCCCCAACACAAATATCAACGCGCCAACCACCATCACCGCTAAAACCCCCAAAAACCAAGCCCACCAAACCCACCAGATAAAATCAATTCAAGCAAAAAAAAAAAACGTTCTGACTGAGAAACACTCACGGATATACGCGATCGGCGCGGTCCCGATGACGAGCAACACGCCCGTCATAACAGCCAGCACGAACCCCGCGACGCGTGTTCCGCCTCCTACGCGGTAAAACCTGTGTCCGAAGTATCAGTCTCAGTCTCAGTGTCAGCAAGAACGAAAGAACGAAGAGCGAAAGAGCGAAAGAACCAACGAACGAAAGGACCAAACAACGAAAGAACGAAAGAACGGAAAAAGAAAACAAGGGAACAAAGAAAGCAACAAGAAAAAAAAACCGCGCGCAGGAGGGACGGACTCACAAAAGCGTATTAACATACACGAGATAATTCGGGCTACAACACACACCAACGTCAACGCGAGTCATCAACGCGAGTCACAAAAAAAACAACGCACACAGTCCCAAAAAGCGCAGAGAGCAAATTCGAATACCCATGCGCGACGAGCTCTCTATCCGTATTGACGTCTTCGTCCAACGACACCGCTACGCACGCCTCTCATCAGTATCAGTACACTTCACTTCACACAACACAAAACGAAAACGAAAACGAAAACGAAAGCGAATAGCAGAGACGCACATAAAGCAGGAACATTCAAAGGCGGGTGCAGGATATTAAAGAACAACCTACGGTATAACACCACTAAGCCCACGCGAATCATAAACAAAAAACGCACGTACAGCGCAAATTGCGTCGGAAGAGTGCTTAATAGGACTCGGTAGTTGATAGCGCGGAAATCTACATAGAAGAAGGTGGTGGTCGGTCAGGGAAGGAATCGTCGCCGATGAGCGCCGACGGCCACGTACGCACCCCAATGGGAATAAAACTTGTACCAAGCCTCCGATTCGTGCGGGCCCATGTCAAATATCCACCCTGCGCTACGGAGGTGTGCGAGGTCTACGCCGAGCGCGACGACGACGATGTAAAATACAATAGGGATGATGAGAAAGTCTAAGAGGCTTAGAATCAGCCCCGAAGCGCAAACAAAAACCCAAAGCGACGACGCACAGATGGGCATGACGAGCTGGTGGGTCCAACGTGTGGTTATAACTCGGAGGAGGATGGCGAGTGCGAGTGGGATGGACCAGAGGACGAGGTTTGATTTGTCCATGAACATGCGCTCGAATGTGTTCCAGTCGACGTCTTCGTCGATGCGCATGGACACTGCGAACCCCGTGCGGAGGAGAAAGGCGCCGACGCCTCCGATGCACCTGGTGAGGAGGTGTGATGGGGGTAAAACGCGAGAAGGGGGGGGTGACGTACCCGACGAGGATGTGTCGCGGGAAGAACCCGATGAGGGCGCCGAGTCTGAGGGCGCCGAGGAGGAAGAATGTTAGGCCTGCGTGGGGTGAGCGCAGAGTTGATGCTGGAGGTGTGACGTACCGGTGAGAATGGAGCTGAGGGAGTACGCGGCGAGGGTGGTTGCGATTACCTGCCGGGCATGTTCTTCGCCAATTTGGGCGCGGATGTCATTTGCGAGGATGTGGAAAAAGGGCTGTGGGGCGGGGTGGGGGTGTGAAGGGGAAAGCGGAGGAAGGGACGTACGACGACCTCGATCATCATGCTGCCGTTTGCACCTGCAAACTTGCTTCCTCCAAAGGTATAGACCAGCTGCGCGAGCATGGTGCTGTGGGGGTGGCGTGTGATTGGCAGATGGATGGAGAGATGCGGGGGCTTACGAGAGAAAGAACATGGAGACACCCATGGGGCCGAGACCGGCAAAGACGCCGGTGGCAGGGAACATGATCATGCCGTCTGTGGAGGCGATTAGCAGATGGAGCAGGGAGGGAGATGGACGGACAGGAGACGCCGTCTAGGATGTTGAGGAGACAGCCGAGGAGGACAGCGGGAATGCTTTTGATGACGAGGGCGGGGGTGTTGTGTTTGGGCGGGGGCGGGGTGTGGGGGCTTGGGCGCGGGGGCACTGGGGCAGGGGCGAGCAGGGGAGGCGGGGGGATGAGGGGCGTGAACTCGGAGGGCAGGGGGCGGGCGATGACGGGACTGCGAGGGCGGGGGACGGGGGCGGGGTCATCAAAGTCGCGGCGGGTGAGGGAGAGATACGAGAAAGCGTGCGGGGTGTCGGCAGGGGACGCGGAGATGCTGGACAGCTGCATGGTGCTGTCGCGGATTGTGTCGATCGAGTGCGGCCGGAACGAGTCTGCATACGACGACCGCGAGTGCAGCAGTCTGCAACACGTCAGCACAGCCAATCAGACGCCACGACACTCACCCAGCCCTGCTCAACGGCGGCGACGACGAGCTCTCCATTGAATCCCGCCGCGAAAACGGAGACGCCATGAGCAGAAATCCTCACGTGCTCCTCGACGCCATGCAATCCTCACGTGTTCTCCGACGCAATCCTCACGTGCTCTCCTCTCCAATGTCCACCATCGCGCTCTACCCGCTCTCCAACTTTACTTTCAGGTCCGTCCCCGTCACGCACGCGTCGCCCCACTCACACCCCGCAGCACAAAAGAGGCCCAGCCCGAAGAGGACCCCTCCGTCTCCGCCCGTCTCCAGCGTCTCCAAAACAACTACGAGGACTTTGGCATGCGCCGCACCGTCGAGGGCATCCTCGTCGTCCACGACCACGGCCACCCCCACATCCTCATGCTCCAGATCGCCAACGCCTTTTTCAAACTGTAAGCCCACTACCGCACCCCACGCACACCCTCACCCACCCCACCAGCCCCGGCGACTACCTCAAGCCCGGCGAGGACGAAATCGACGGCCTCAAGCGCCGCCTCGACGACCGCCTCGCGCCCCCACGCGACTCGCATCAATTCAACAGCACCCATGGCGTCGACAACGAATGGGAGATTGGCGACTGCCTCGCCCAATGGTGGCGGCCCAACTTTGAGACCTTCATGGTACGTCCCCCGCATTCCTTTTCCTCCCCCTCTCACCCTCCGCAGTACCCCTTTATCCCCGCCCACATCACCAAACCCAAAGAATGCAAAAAACTCTTTCTCGTCCAAATGCCAGAACGCAGTCCGTCTCCCTCCCCCCGTCTCCACCCCGCGCCCTACTCACCCATCCCTCCCACAGAAGTCCTCGCGGTTCCCAAGAACATGAAACTCCTCGCTATACCCCTCTTTGAGCTCTACGACAACGCCGCCCGCTACGGCCCTCAGCTCTCCGCCATCCCCCACCTCCTCTCAAGGCACGTCCCTCGTCCTCCCCTTTTCCCTCACTAACATCCCCGCTCAAGGTATAATTTCATTTATCAGTAGTACCCATCCACACTCCATAGAAAAATAGAATTATCGTAACGAGTGAAAGAAGCACGGCCGCGCAAAGCATCGCGTGCAATTGTTGCCAGATACTAATCAAATGGTTGACCCTGCCGCTCTCTCTCCGTACCTAAAAGTTAAACACCCGCCAATCAAGAGCCTCCCTCCATTGAGGCCTGGGCAACCACCAGACGCCCGGGAATCATGAGCACTCCCACGTCGTCGCACGCACACCTTCTTCTCTCCAAGTCCCATGCCAGCTTTCCTACACATACATGTATGCACTGCCTCGCTGGAACAACCAACCACTGACCCTTTCGTCCACTCGTTGAACATAATCATAATCCCGATCATAAGGCAGAGAGAGGAACAGGCATAAGAACGAAACGTCGACGCCGCTGGCAAAGCCACAGAATCCCTAGTAGTAGTATCCCCACCTATGATCGTAGATGAGCACAAACCTCTGGTTCATTCAACAAACTACAATGATAGACATACTCAAAACGTTAAACTAGTCGTTGGTACCAGAGAATCAGATGCTCGCGGAAATGTTCGTGGAGGACCCGGAGCTCGACATAGTGATAAAGATAAATAAAAACAGACGATGATCAAAGGGGGGGGGGGGGGGGGGGGGAGGTGGGGGGGGGCGAGGTGGGTTAGAAGGGGGGACCGTGTGAGGAGAGACTTCGAAAGAAATGCGGTGTTTTTGGTC